>BQKZ01002172.1:28991-83090 GCA_036244855.1 Temnopleurus reevesii | reverse complement strand
GATGTTGAAAAAAAAATGCAACAAAAATATAGCAGAGAAAGTGCTTGTAATAACCAAATATAAAGGGGGGGATAAGGAAATAGTTTGTCAAGTAAGATGGCTTAATTTGATTCAAACTTTACTGTATCATGTCACTTAAATGAATGTTTCATTAATAGGCCTATTATGCAAGCACTAAAATAACAACAGGATGATTTAGGATGCTTAGACCGAACTGTGCTAACAACATACGGCCCCTTCAGAAAACATATAAAACAAATCAACTAAAAAAAAATAATGACAAATTCCAAACATTATTGATCATGTACTTTGCATGAATGAATAAATGAATGAAGAAGGTTAAGGTAAAAAAAAAAAGAACAATGATCAGTATTGGGATGTATTTTATTGAACTTGTGAACTAAAGACTAATGTCCATATATTCTGTGTTTGTGACGTCAAAAGAATTGTGTTCAGTTTTAATAAAACGCATTCAGAAGATGTTAGATGAGTTACTTTTCAATTTCAATTCAATTCAATTCATCTTTATTTCACCATAGCAATAAAAACATAACAAAACAGAAAAATATTACATAGACAATACAAAGGTACAATGTAAAAATAAAATTGCATGGTAGGTAACAGCCAGAAAGGAAAAAGCCCTTATAAACGGCCGACCGTTATTGTGTGTGAGTTTGTAGGTGTTATCTAGTTCTAAAATTTAAGCAGAGTGATCAATGTTATATACTTTTCAAGGAAAGTTCAAATGGCTATATCTCGGTCTCAAGCTGGAAAGATAGTATAAATACGACTTTACACCTATTTAATGGATGTCTACCGATTCGAACATTTCCACGCTGAAGACCGACTCACACCTTTGCGTTTTTAGCCTGAGTCGGCCCAGCGTTTTTGAAAAAAAAACGCTCCCTTGATGCACAAAGACGCAGGTCATACGGTGGACTGACGCTCAGCGTAAGTTCGATGGGTGCAAGCCGAACGTCAGTCCACCGTATGACCTTAGTGCGTCAAGCGAGCGTTTTTACTTTCCAAAAACACTGGGCCAACGCAGGCTGAAAACGCAAAGTTGTGAGTCGGCGCTAAGAAACTTTATGAATGGTTTATAAAGGTCGGCATCCTTCCGGCAACCTTGGGAAAACTTCATCACTGACAAAAGAAAGACAAAAAATCATCTAATTATACGGTATATCTCGGCTAATTCAAGAGCTTGGAATGGCTTTAAGGCCCGGGCACACCAAACACGGCACGGCATAACGGCACGATATTTACGCGCTATCTAGGTTGCTATTGGTCAGCGCGCTCCTCCGCGCAAAGGATGCTTCACAGTTGGCCAACCACAGGGGGAGAAATCGCGTAAATACCGTGCCGTGATGCCGTGCCGTGTTTGGTGCGCCTGGGCCTTTATTCTTCACCCATATGAACTAATATTGGTTATACACACAAAACACTGGAACTACCTTTTTTGGTGCAATATTGAACATTTTTAGAGCATGAAACTATTTTAATTCGCCATCCAGATAAAGTGATATTTGTTACACTGGGAACCCTTTTCGGTGCAATATTAAAAATAAAATTGGTGAAGAAACAACCGACTAAAGATAAAATTTGGAGTTCTGCAGAATGCTTAGATGATTCGAACCCGTACCTTTGAGGATGCCATGCTTTCATGACTATGAACGATGACGATTTCAAAGATACTGAACAATGACTAAGTAATTGATAATATTGATATTTGTATACACACATTTGAAAGACTTTTAAGAGGAATGAATGTTCCAAACAAAAGTACTAATAAATAAGGGATTTGCGAGGAAGATCATTAAAAAATAATAATAATGACTTCATTCCTAAAATACAATCGCAATTACCCGTCATTTCTTTCTCTTTTAGTATACATCACCTTAAAGTATAATTTGGGTTAAATGATATTCACTTCTATAAAGTCCAATGTTAATAAAGAAAGTGCATTGAACACGTGGATTAGCATACTTTCACGTATAAAAGAAAATATTCAGCCAGCTACCCTATGAATAAACAAATGCTCCCCTGATAATGCAACATCTCATTACCATACTCAATGGAGAGTTATGGTCCCAAGCAGAATATCATTAATGCCCTGGTCACATAGGACCCCGTAAGCAAAACGATTCACCCCGACTCTTTGTTAATTCACAGTTAACTGCCTCGGAACAACGAGTCGGGGTGAATCGTGTTGCTTCCGGGGTCCTATGTGACCGGGGCTTAAAGAAAATAAGCTCAGTTGTTTGACACAAACACAATTGTGCTAATTGTCCCCAGGAGATTGTTATCAGTTGGCTGAAATAAGTGGATGATATAGGCGTACAAATAGGAAAATTCTCAGTTTTTATTGTTAAAAACAAAATATTTCTGTAATAATACGTCATTTAAAGTCCTTTCCAAAGCTCTGTCCACACCTAAAATTTCACCGATCGAGGAAAGAAACTCTTAATTTTGGCACCAATACAATTGTGCTAATTATACCGTTGAGAGTGTTTCGAAAGATTCATTCTGAAGAAGCGACTCCATGACACGCCGTCAAAACTTCCAATGCGTGAAATTAATAAAAGTTGCAAGGGATCTCGCCATGCAACACAATGGCATGGTCTACATTGCCATTTGGCAAATATTCTATATATCCGTTAATGAATGGCACACATATTTGAGTGTACAGCTAACGTCAGACAAGCGTATATGACGCTTCGCTAACACAGATGTACGGAGGAACGACGCTAAAGCGCAAGCCGAACGTCAGTCCATCGTCTGGTCAGCGTATACTGTGCGTCCTGGTAGCGAACCCTTTTTTTAAAAAACGCTGCGCTAACGTAGGTAAAAAGCGCAAAAGTGTGAGTCGGCCTTTAATTCTGTGGACAGAATGCTCCCAAGTTTGAGGCATTGTTTAGAAGTGTAGACATTTTAATCTCTTAAAAAAGAAGAAAAAGAAAAAAGAATAGCCTATTTCTGACGAAACAAGATCACCGCTAAATTGTAATATTTCGACTTTGATTAATAAGTTCGCAAAATTGTTTCAAATTTAATAAGTCACAAGAACTTGAAAAGCCGTTAAACTTTACATCGAAAATGATAACCACAGTTAAATCATATCCATCATTCCAGTCACGAGGGAACAGTTTTAGTGGTAAGAGGGCGTTACAAATAAATATTACAAGGTTACTATATCCCTCGTCGATCAAAATAATGACCGAAGCTCGTCCATAAACATTCGATTCCTAAATACCGCCACATGACACCTCAAAGGATCCTTTTCTCTCGAGGTATCATCCAAATTTAGACACGCGCGAACTTGACATTTTTTGCTTGTATATTCCTGTCCTTCATTGAAGTATACAGGATGCCAGCAGTAGGATATGGTGAACATATGATGTTATAAACATTTTAGTATTGTCCTGAGACCCGAACCTGGAGGTAAGACTAAAGCCCCGGTCACGTAGGACCCCGGAAGCAACACAATTCACCCCGACTCTTTGTTATTTCACAGTTAGCTGCCTCAGAACAACGAGTCGGGGTTGCTTCCGGAGTCCTTTGTGACCGGGGCTTAAGCTTAAAGATTCTTTGGGGTGCCTTTGAATATTTCATGGTTTGTTGTGACGTCACAGAATTTTGATAGGGATCAGGGTCCATGCTCCTGGTGGTCGATAATGTGAAATTCATGCATTTTTTTTTTTGATGAAGTTGATACATCTTTCAACATTGTTAGAATTCTTTAAGGGGATGCGAGCTTGCAGATCCGTTCATGGCTTAAAACATAGAGTTCGTGTATCTTTTGTTGCCCCATAAAGCCTCGATCTCTTACCGAATATTCACGAATTATTCATTGGTCAATTAATCATTGTATTGAAATGTCATACATCAATTTAGTAATTCTAATTAGTTCATTTAACTAATGTTCCATTATTTCGCATCAACCATGTCGCATGAAAGCTTTCATAACTATTTTCTTCTTCGAAAGAAGAGGGAATCGTGCTTGAAGTATAAACTAAGAATCTGCTCATTCTAATAACAAGTAGAGTAAGAGTAAAATCATGTTAGCATTTATAACATGAAAACGAAAAACGTTTTGAACAGTAATAACGATGTTACTATTACTACTACTACTACTATACTACTACAACTATTGTTACTACTTCTACTAATGATAATGATGATAATAATGCGCATCATTTATACAGCGCTTACTACGAATTGTTGCGAAGTGCTCTGTGCATTATTACCTTGCAGTTGTTTAGTGCCCACCCAATTCTCTCTACCCGTACCCATTTGCCTCACATGGGGTGAGTGCAGCACAAAGAGGCTGCATTTCTTGCTGACGGAAATTAATGTCAGGAGTGGGATTCGAACACATATGACCCTCCGTTTGAAAGGTGTGTGACAAAACCACTACACCCCGACGCCTCTATTAGCCCCCAAGTTAAGTCAACCTTTCCTGGGCCACTCTAGCTTTCTCCAGAGGTAGTTTACCTCTAAACTTTATAATATGGCTCAAAAGGATAAAAATATGAGGTGTTGTGGTCTTGCGGCTTGGTAACCGAAGTCAGCGACAGCTCGCCCGGTCATGTCCCCGACGTATTTTGGTATACTTGATCCGCCAACCTTCGACGTCAGCCTTCATAGCAATGTTAAGATGCGGCGCATCGCTTCGCCTCGGTCAAGGCAACACGGCTCGTGTCACACCTCTTCGGAGGTTTGCATTACCAAACAAGATTCGGCGCGAATCCTTCGGGGAGTTGGTCCGTCAAGGTGAGGTGTCTATCAGTTGACAGACAGACGGATCAAGCGGGTGCTATATCAGGCATGCCGGGTCTCATCTTGACACGGAACATTTCAATTCTTTAATATCCTTCTTGAGGAGTTCGCGCGGTGTCGCCGTATTCTCCAGGGGGACCGTCGCGGTTTGGCAGGGCGTCAGATCGTTCTTCATTATGCACGCTTTAACCCTAAAAAGCCCAAGCTATTTTGATGTCTCTGTGGCCCAAGGGGGGGCACATTGTGCCCCCCCTTGGGCTTTTTAGGGTTAAGTCGCATATCGAAGACATGTCTTTCTATCACTGTCAGTATTGGTTCACCCGAACGTCATCTTGGGATAACATTTAATGGAAATGGATGAAAGCGAGCGGAAATAGCAGGCAGACGAATGCGGGTTAGGGAGAAAGGGCGCAAGAAATATGTTCTGAAGAAATGACTGAAGAAACATGACTATCAGTTGATTAAATGGCATTAAATTTACTTCTCTGATGAATCTGGATACGGGTTTACCGGCCCTTTAGGCGACCTTTCGAATTCTAAACCATTGACTTTTGCATTCTGTAATTCCCATAGACTTTGTTCAGAGACTAACCGGTTCCTCTAGTTAACGGTTAATAAGTCTTATGAACCAAATGAAGTTATTTAGATTTTACAACTACGGACAAGAATTCATTGATATATTATCATTATGTGTAGATAAATACCCGTAGTCCCGTAAAATATAAAAATATGAAAGTACATACAAACAAATATTCATCTTGGAGACCGCGGAACTGAGCCGGGTTGGGGGGGCAGATCTTCAGCTCCTCATTTTATAGAGTGGATTTTACTCATATTTTAATTATGATATCTTTTCATACTTTTTACAATACCATGGAGTCTTGAAGTTTGAAAAAGGAGTGCAAGAATATGATATAAAATAGAGTATCTCTAGTGTATGAAAGAAATATAAAACTGATAATTTTCCTCATGCAGCCATCAATATCGGTAGGATATTTTTTTTTTCTTATTTTAATGTGACATCTGTTAATGTTTAAATGTGGAATTAATAATTAATTATCATTATCCCTTATTAGCCGAAACGTATACCATATCAATGTATTGCGCACGATACTAATGATATAGGAATACCACATTTACCGTTAATGTTAGAACTCGCTTATGATTAGGTTTGAAAAAAATGATTAAAGATTGGATGTGGCACTTTGGTAATTAACACAAAACACTGGATGCCCAGTCATTCATGTGTTGCCCTACTTATTATTCATATATTCAACTCCTCTTCCTTAGCCTGGATTTTTTTAGATATATTTAATAGCGAATTTGATGATTTGCAAAATTCTAAATCGGGCTTCCAATCTGGATCACGAAATGAGTTTATTAAACACGTGTATGAGTACTTCGAAATTATCCATTTGCACATCTTAAATAACTCGCCAAAAAAAGAACTAAAAAGGAAATGTAGATAGAGGAAATTTAGTTCAAGGATGAACCATCATTAAAGATTTACGATGAGCAGAGGAGATGAAAAATTTAAACTAAATCAGAGATGCTCTGTTCAAAACACTTGTACACGGCACACAAAATGAAAAAAAGAAGATGAAGAAGAAAAAAAAAGGGAACGGTGAATTCGCAATGCTGACGATCGAGCTAGCGCCTTTTCTGCAGATTACCCACTTTTTTTCTTTGCTTGTTTGCACCTCGGGGATACAGTAATGAAGTCCTAATCCTTCCCATTGGTGGTCATTATCTCATGCAGATTGATTCCTCGTTTCTCTGGAGAATTCTCAACGTCAGGAAATGCACTGGAATTTCAGAATTTTTCCAATCCGCACCTCTAAAAGGGTAATTTCAATCTCGGAAATTGGTAGACCTCAATATTTGAAGGAAATATAAATGAATTCCCTTTTTCGGAAGTGGGGTTTAAAAAACACATCGTATTGTTGCTCGACTTTCCTGCCAGTGGGCAGATTCGTAAAATCTGAACTGAAGCTCAAGAATCTGAACTACATTTGTCATTTGATTAAAAAGGCTACATAAGTTTCAAATATTTCTTAAGAATTAGATAGTAAAATGTAGATGCTTCTATGATCGTTGCTTTACATGTCGAAGAACAGTCACAGGCGATGAAATCTCCATTTATTTTTAAACTAAGAAAAGCCAGGTTCGATGTGTTGATATTTTATGGTTGCCATATAAATGTGACGTCACACCGCATTCACGCTTACGCGGTGTTTAACCGGCGAATTTCAGCCTGGTACACGCAGAAAAATAAAGTGCTGATTTTAGCTCCTAAGCTTTAGCTTTATCTGCTATCTTTATATTCTTTATAAGCTATTTCAGCACTCATTTCGAACTAATTTAGCACGTCATGCGAGCTTAAGTTGTTCTTTGGACTGGGTGAACTCGCAAAAATAAATGAGAAATTAGTTCGTAATGAGTGCTGAAATAGCTCGTAAAAAGTAGAAAAGTAGCACTTATAGTGCAGTCACTGTGCGAGCTCTTTTAGGAGCTAAAATAAGCACTTTACTTTTTTGCGTGTATGGTAAGCCGAGTACAGTAAACCAAGTTACTCAGCAAGAAAAATGACTTCAGTTCACCCTTTGCATACGCGAGCATAACACGAAATAAACAAAGGAAATGTAAATTCCTAGTGCCTTTATCAGTGACACATTTCTGTTTTCAGAGCAGTAATTAAAGTGTATTGATTCCCTGGAATTATTTCCTTTTCTCTTCACAAACATTCACAGTTGTTTAATTTCCTATAGATATGAGAAAACTGGGATACATAATGGAGATAATGGAGAGGTACTCTTCGTTCATTTGTTCTCTACAGGTAACAATTCTCTCCACCGGGAGCGCATCATGCATTCTTAATTTAATATGCCTTTCAAACATGACACACTTAGGAATAAAGGTGCATCATTACACCATTCTAGGTGAAAACAAATGCAACACTGGAAGCATACTTTGGGATGCAATATTTCACCTTTTGGTTAAAAAGTCGAATGACAAAACCTCTTATTTGCATTCTGTTGAGTGCTCAGAAGATTTTAACCAGCGCTAGCTTTTAGGATATGGACTCGATTGATCCTTGCTTATCCGATTATTCCACGCTGCCATGCACAAACGATGACAACGTTTAAACATATCAAACAGTGATTCCATAACATAACACAGTGATCGCTTGGGGCTATCAGAAGGTACAATATTGCACATTTTAGGTAGATTGCTACATTTCTGCACTTTTTTTGCTAAGCATGTACATCAAATTGGTGCAATATATTGCGCGTTTTCGAGTTTTGCCGTAGATTGCACGTTTCTCGTGAAGGTTTGCACCCTTTTTTAATACCTTTTTTTCTGAGTGTGTACAAAGCCCGGTGTTGTCCGTCTACGTTCATCAACTTTCGGAGGGAATGGATTTGTGAATCAACCTCAGAATGGAAGAGGAAATTGAACGGATTGAGATGGAAAGGTAATGAACTCACAGAGAGAGGGTGGGGAGAGAGGGGGAGGAAGTAAGAGAGAGATTGGGAGGGAGTGGGGGCAGAGAGGGGGAGGAAGGGAGCGAGGGAGAGAGAAAATAGGGTAAGGAGGGAGGGATAGAGAGGTGAGGGTGGGATGGAGGGGGAGAGGGGGAGAGAGAGGGGGAGGGAGAAAAAGAGAGAATGTGGGAAGGAGGAAGGGATGGAGGGGATGGAAAGGGGAGGGAGGGAGGAAGAGGGAGGGAGAGAGAGAGAGATAGACAGAGGCAGAGACAGAGAGGGAAATTATGACAGACGATCATGAAAGTATGAATCGGTGAGCTGACGTGTGTGACCAAAGATAAAGGTACAGAATCTTATATGCATTTATTTCTTACATACATTTTGTTTATTTTTTAAAATCGATGTTCATGATAGATAACTCATTAACTTTAATTTTGAGTATTTTCTGATCATGGATGGCCATCACGTCACGGATATTTCAACATGGATTTTGCGAGACGTGTGTGACATTTGGTATTTGACACGAATGACGCAAAATCCATGCCCATTGATCCGTGATGTAATGAGGAACGAGTTATAGCTCATTCTGAATGCAGTAATTGACTCTTCATGAATAGTGATAATCATATTGATGAAAGTCAAAGTTTCTTACTTGAAAATAAGATTATTTGTTTTAAAAAGTCATCGGTTGGGATTACACACGTCACAGATAAAGTTCAAACTAGGAATATTAAAGGTAGAATACTTCTTTTGCAGCCTAAAATTTGCCTTTCCAAGATTGTTGTGTTATGTTGAAGAGTACTAAATGTTAGAACTAATCACCAATCAATTAAGCACAGAGATTGGTCATGATTGGCGCATTCATAGTTATTCCAATAATAATTCTTCTATTCGGGCCTCGAACTAATTGACCGTGCGTTCAAAATTCAAAACAGCCGTTAACCCCTAGTTGACCAATAGCGCAAGAGTCTCTCTCAGTGCGTATTCCGTATGGTGTGGCGGTGTATTGAAGTGCGCACTGTATGTGCTCTTATGTTTTGTGTGTGTGTGTGTGTGTGTGTGTGTGGTACCGTAATACGCTAGGAGTATCGCGATACCGTTGGTGTCAAGATGAATTATGATAGAATAGATTTTTATTTGAATTAAATATTCTGGACTACATTCGACCAAAATACTTCAAAGAGGTTATTATTTTGGCATATCTGGGGGTACACAACAAGTTGTAAGCATAACCGTAATGTGTGCAAATGTAGTTTTCTACCTTAAAAAAAAACAAAAATGGACCTTAATGAAGGGCTTAAATACAAAGTAATGCGATGCGTTATGTTTTACGTCAGATATATGCATCTATATGGTAAATGAGAAAAAATTAAAGTTGTAAATACAAATTTGAAGATTTATATGTCACAGTTCGTGCTGACCGATTACTGACCTCTCCTACCACAACCTTGACTCAAGGTTATTCTATGTTGTAAACTATAATGCTCATTACCAAACAGATATTAATAAATAGCTTAACCATGAATAATAACCTAAAAGATAATCAATGAATTCTGTATTTAAATGCAATTACAGAGGTTATTGCAGCGTTTTTCACAATGTCCTTGGATAGAGTCACGCTAAATAGTGGAAACGACATTTGTTGTATTGATCATGTTGATATCAAATTATGTCAATGTCTAAATTGCTGTTTCATTCTCATGTCATTGACACTGAGCCATTTCACATGATAAATAAATCCGGAAATATTTTTTTAAAAGTGCCCCTAATTTTGCTCGGAGACAGTATATATTGGGCAATTTTCTTGGAATCTATGATGTATATGATTAACGTAGTTTAAAACAATCTCTCATCAGAAATATGCTAGAAAGTACTTTATATGCTGCGGTTCACGGTTGGTGGCGGAAGAAAACGCACACGAGCACACACACACACACACACACTTACACGCACACACACAGCAAAACATTGAAGCAATTAATTCTTACATTTTAGCCATAAACTTTGATGTCAGAATAAAGCAGGCTGTGGGTTTAAAGGCTGACTTACATCTTTGCGCAGGTCATACCGTGGACTGACGCTCTGCGTACGCTCCGAGCGTCAGTCCACCGTCTTATCCGCGTATGATGTGTGTCCAGGGAGCGCTTTTAATATAAAAATCGCTGGGCTCACTCAGGCTAAAAACGCAAAGGTGTGAGTCGGCCTTAAAAGATAACTTTGCAAATCGCCAAATATCTACACATTATTAAAAAAAACAACGGGTTAAATCGATCTGGGATCATTCTCGTAAACGACAGCAAAAGTTCTGTACCCTTTTCATCTCGATGACGTAAATTATAAACCAATTAGTTTTGTTTTGGTTCGCGATCATGACATCAATAACAGTCATGAATATCAAATGAAGTAACATAATTAACTTAAAAGCGTAATAAAAATTGATCCTATAAAATCACTTCGACACTCTCCTTGGAACAAAACGGTTAGCCATTTTCCCGAGGGATTAAATCACTTATACCTTAAGCCATAAAACAAAATGGATTCGTTTCAGAAACTAATGGGCATGTATTGCTACTGGGTGGATCGATTTCAAAATCAACCTAAACATACTAAATGTCACGCCCATTGTGGTTCAGATTTTCCTGTTGAATTACAAATTACTGAGATTATGTAATACGAACCATTGAATATCTTCGTTTGTTAATGTAATCTATGAAAATAATGACGTCATTGTGGCTTTTCTCTCGCTAAAACTCGTTCAGAGGATAATAAGTTTGGGTATTAATGCGATTATTCTGCCAATAAATCGAAAAACTTGTAAGAGATAGCTAGCTTAGAATGCATCCTTCACAACATCTAATCTCCTTTCTCCTCAGGCGTCAGTTGTAGTTTTATAAAATGTCAGTTCGGTGTGACTTAATATTTAACTGGGAATGAAATGTCAGCGGGATCGAACAATGATCATTCCCCCAAGCGATGCTTCCTTTTGTGTGTTTCTATTGTTAGTCATACTCCGCTTGTAGAGGTGTGCCTGTTTCTGGGTTAGGCATACGATTGGCTTTTGGGTGCATATATGTGCGTGTGTGCGTGTGTGTTTGTGTGTATGTGCGTGTGCGTGTGCGTGCAAAGACGCGCTCACATGCGTCAGGGAATGTGTGCTAAGGCAGAAAAGGGCGATAGTATATACTGTATGAGGGTATATGTGGGAACATTTATACAATGTGGCTATAGTTTTTGATGTGTGCGTGTGTGTGTGTGTGTGTGTTTGGGTGCCTGCATGTTTGTGTCATATTTATTCGTAGGCTGAAATTCGTGCATGTGCAATGTGTTTATGCGAGTGTGTGCGTGAGCGATTGTGTATTTGCACGTATCTGTGTTCGAACTTTTGTGTATGTGTGGTATGTGTATGTGTATGTGTGTTCTTTTATGTGTAATTGTGGGAATTGGTTGTATTAACAAAACTGGTTATGATTTTCATGTTTTGAAATTGAATATCATTTTGTTGAGACGTCAATGCATAGATATTGTTTATGTTATTTTTGCAACCATGCATCTTTAGATTTTTAAGGTAAAGATCATTGAAAATAAATTTAAAACTATAATAGCTATTTATCAAAACTGACATTTCAAGTTAAATCTGACGCTCATTAATAAAGAGAAACGATTCATCTGAAACTACTCTAAATTTAGAAATTTGTCATTTCATGATTATAAATATCACTTACAAGGCACTCTGAGTTACGCATTTTTTAACATATTGACATCAATGATACCAATTTGTTATCATTAATGTCCTGTTTGACGTAAATGATAGGCATGCTTTATATAGAATCAAAATACACATCATACCAACATCAGAACCAGTAGCATATTCATTTTATAAGCTTTACAAAGTGTACTAATGTTTCCATTACTTTCAATAAACATAAAATTGATGACATTCACACATCGTCAAGGTTTCAAAACAACTAAATTGACTTGTTTGCGAAAATATTTTCATGTAGACCTTGAAAATGTTCTGTTAGAAACGAAAAGCCGAACATTTTTAAGTCACGGCTATTAAGGTTCGGTTAAGAAGAGATAATAGGTCATTACTCGAAGGGTAATCGTTTCGTAGCATTTACTAATGGGAGATAAAGCTGTATTGGAAACTGTAAAATGTGATACTGGGCTAATACAAGATGATTGCAAATTTATTTTTAAACCGCCCCCACAATGTTCGCATTACTTCACATTAAGCAAAATGAAATATTCATTAACATTGATGGAATGTACTGGTATATTAGTGTACTCGTGTGTGATTTATTATATCTGTGCAATATTAAAGAGACATTAATTGTGAATTCATGTTTGATGGATGAGCAGTAATGTAGTCAGATAACCAGCCATTAGCCTAGAATTCTTTTAGACCTTGACTATCACCATCTTTGATTGCTTTGAAAGATATTGAAACATTTACTCCCACCCAATTAGCAAAAAATATTGTTTTATTATTAACTCCGTCATATGTATCAGAATTCCAACATGCTTGAATAACTAACCATGCAAACGTGTGTACGAAACAAAATGCTTCGATCTTAAACTAAAATATTAGTGACATCGCTGAAATTTGATTAGCTGACAAGATTCCTTCTGCTGCTGAGGTAAATGTGGTAGACAGTGGTAGATGTACTAGTATGGGAATTACTGACTTTACAAGATTTTGATGACTTTACAAGATTTTGATGACTTTACAAGATTTGATGACTTTGGTATTTGATGATTAACAAAGTATTTATCTTCATCTTTTGATGAAAGTATACATCAAGAAAGCATTCCATTGCACGGCTACTATACACCCACAAAATTACTACTGTTTTATGTGATTGCCTTATAGACTTTGTGCAGTGACTACTTTGTTCCCGTAGTCAAAGGGTTACAAATCAAAATACCTACGCACCTATTACGGCGAGGCATTTTCAACCGACCATTTAATCAGAATCTCTGAGATTATGTGTTCATCAAAACCTATCTTTCGTAAAAATGCAACCAATGGCAATACTGTGTGAGTAGGAGTTGGAATTTTGATGGTGTTAGCACCCGGGCCAGAGCTAGGGGATGCCATATTGCCGAAGTTGAGGTAGAGCAGGTGCCAACATTTCTGTAAAGGGCGTCAAATGTGAGCTGATGACCCTTTTTGTCAGCGCAGCTCAGCTCCAGGGGGCGGGGAGGGGGTTGATTTTTTCCCCCCCCCCCCCCCCATCCCTTCGAGCTCTTGAGCTGACAAGCAAAAAAGGTCACCTCAAATTTGGCCCCACTCAAAAATACTTGTTACGCGAATTAAAAATCGTCGATTTTGTAATTATTGAAAAATGGGTTTTTCTAATTAACTCCCTCAGAAATTATGTAATTCTGACATCTTGTCTGTCCGGCATCATCATTCAACGCGTGAATCTCGCACATTCAGGTGCAACCCACCGCACCTGAAAAGCGCCGCCATATGCACCGCGTGTATCTATTCTAATTACACTTAATCAATACTAATGATGGGGTCACGCGTTTCGCATCGCGATGTCGTGCCCTAAATGCCCGGGCACACCAAACACGGCACGGCATAACGGCACGGTATTTACGCGCTATCTTGGTTGCTATTGGTCAGCGCGCTCCTCCGCGCAAAGGATGCTTCACAATTGGCCAATCACAGGGGAGAAATCGCGTAAATACCGTGCCGTGATGCCGTGCCGTGTTTGGTGTGCTTGGGCCTTAACGCGATATATCCCGCGTTAATTAAGAACGCGTGAAATCTCACGATCCGTGTAATTAGGTCGGGTAACGGAAAATGATCACTCGCAATGGCGAAATTGATATCAACGTTTCAATTGGGGGTTATCATAATTTGACATCAAAGTGAGAAATAGTATTCCGGCTCATTATTATTCATGATGACTTGTTTTATTCTCTGCATGTTTCAAAATTGGTGCTAGATCTTCCTTATTTGAGGGACTTGCTTTGAATTTTTAAGATTTGAAGTGAAGTCACGGCATAATTATAATCTACCTTAGATATGAAACAAGTTCGATTAGGAAATCTGGAACCCTCATCCCTTTCTATCCCACTTGTCCGGGGTTTTGAAACCACCCCGTTTCGACCTGGAAGGAAATTACTGTTTAATACCCCCCCCCCCCTCCCTCCCCCCCCCCACCATCTTCTGCATCAGGATTTTGGCCTTATACCAGGTAGTTGTGAACTCCCCCCTCCCTTCCCTCACGTTTGCAGAACTGTTGAGATTATGCATATCTTTGTCATGAACATATTCTCTCAATTTTTATTTAGCTATTGCGTTATCATACTTTTGATATTTGCCTCATAAATAATTTTGAAACGGTTTGTATATATTACGTCATCTATACGTTGCAATCAAACGTCTCACTCCCTTAACGTGTTTTTCGGGGGGGGGGGGGGGTTGTCAGAATGAATAAAAGTTATCAAAAATAAAAACAGAATCCTGAACATACTAAAGGATAATCGCACTATTAAGAAAATATTTCATTCCATCCATCTCGTGAGTTTTGTTGCAAGGTCGTTATATTTCATTGAAAATCGCAATCAACTTTCGAATTCTCTAACATGTCTAATGGAAAGCGTTATTTTACCTATATGGACTAAATAATTAACCTTGAAGAAAAGTGGGCATCCATAAGTCTTACCTCTTGTAGTAAAGGTCAGTATAAAATCAACGCATTTTGTGACGTATTCAGTGATGCTTTTTTTTCTATTTTGCGAGCATAAAAATCACTTAAACTAGATTGAGATCTCGTATTGTTCATTAAAACCGGCTTTCTTTTCAAAATCCATTTGCAATTTAACGTTCAGAGGCTAATTTCTCGATAACCATGTCTTTACATATCTATGGCAATATGAGCTATATATTTTTTGTTTCCTTATAGGGTCAATGTCATATCGTTCTCTCACAGAATTTACTCTTTTTTTTTCTTTTTTATAGTTCCTGCCATTGATATTTTGGCTGAACGACCTTCGTTTATTTCAGATTTGCACTTCTAGCCGTGAACTCATCAACGAAGGCGCTTGAGAATGAATCGAGAATAGCGGCAATTTTGGATGAACTTTTTTACAAAGAGTATCGATGAAAGGTCCAAGGGGGGGGGATGTTTTATCAAGATTTGTCGCAGAGACAATTAGTCAGTGCTGACAAATTCCTTGATTGTGATTGGATGAAAAGCACTATCGCTGACAGTTGCTATGGGAACTGTCGGAAAATGACTGCTTGTCGCTGCGACAAATCTTGATGAATCACCCCCCCCCCCTGAGCCACATTTGCCTTTATACCCAACGTTGAATATACCTCTTGTCAATACACACTCATTTCATAGAACAGTCACACCAGACTGATCCCATCCTGCTATCAAACCGCACGAGCAAAATTGTAATTATCACTGTCTTATTCCGTTTAGAATTCCAGATTGGATTGTTATTTTTCTCAATCTCAATTGTATAAGTTCATTGATTAAACAAAATACTGTATCACCTGATCACAGTTCATTGTTTGAATTTAAGATCATTCAGTTTGGCAGCATAGGGGTGGGATTAGCCTGTGGGTGCGACTGTCCCATTAAGGGAGTAAACGCTTGTCGCAAAAGTGACGCCTTTTCATAAGTTAAAGTTAGTTTACAGAATTGAGAAAATTAACTGATGGCTTGTTGTTGATCATGTAGCCTTAGTCTAATTTGATTGGTGCAAACGTAAAAGATTAACCTTTCAATTTTATAATTGGCAGGGAAAACAGGGTAGTTTCTGCAAAAAAAAATTAAAAAAAATAAAATAAATATCAATGCTGGAAAAGGGACCCTTGAAAAGACACATCTCTGTACCACCACGTGTTAATGCACCATAAGCGAGCATGCCTCTATCTTCTGAAGACAGCTACTTTTCATCCGCATTGCGCAGATGATAATCCCACTTTCGTCATAGAATGGAGAAACAGATACGTTTTTGATACATTAGGGGGATTATACAAATGGCGTTGATGCATGAGACTAGATAAACGAAAGGAATAGATAGAAAAGCTGGTCCCAATGGTTGCTTGTGATTCTTGGTGTGCACTGGCAGCAGAAGGGACAAATGATTTGGACAAAATAAACCGCTCCGATTGGAACATTCAATATAGCTCGATGCACACAAAGAGGAATCCATTCTCTCTTCTTCTGTGGAGAAATGTTGAACAGATGTCGCACCGGTTTGGTGAATAAACAGGGAAGCTATTCTATTTTTGTAATCAATTAATTTTTTTTTTTCGATTGAAAATAGCATTTTCTCCTTCAACATTAAAAATAAAATCAATGTTGTGCAGTCTAGCAATTTACAATTGTAATCAGAATATGGTAATTAGTAAATAAATTATTAATTGAGTAAACAAATTGAAGGAAAGGGGCGCAGATCCAGTAGCAGAGCTATTGTGTTGGGTGTGCCGACAAATACAAAAAGGGAATACAATACATAATGTAATACATACTTTGTAGGATAGGAACAACACAAAACTAATGTGAAGGTTTGAGTGAACAAGTTTACTTTGTCCAATCCATTTGTCCCTTCGGCTCACAGTACTGGAGCCTGATATGAATTATCACTTCTAGCAGAGTAAAGTGGGGAGAATTATCCTTTTCTCAGCCGCAGTTATCAACTACCATTGACTACGATATTTTGTAAGTCCATATTAAAGAATGAATGAGATTTGTTCATCATCTCTTCACTTTATTTATGTTGAATTTCTTATCTGAAAATCTTGAAAATTGCAATTATACCTCGTCAGTAATTTAGAACGTCGGTCTGTTAGAGCAGGAGAGAGGTACATGTGGCATGCACGTGCCTTAGTTTTTGGGTTGCGTAACGTTATGAAACTTTAAGATTATTCATGAATAAATTTGATGCGAAGCAAGAATTTAAAAGAGCAACATTATCAAAATGAATATGATTTCAGTTTAAAGACAACAAAGTGATTAAGACAAAAGTTCGAAATACTTCTTGATACAATGACTTAGTTTAATCCATTGACTACTGAATTATGTAATTCCCATAATAGACTTTGTGCAATGACTACCCGATTCCAGGCGTCAATGGATTGAGGTTGATTTGGCATTTCTTGGCTACACGATGTTGGAGATTTAAACCTTTAAAACTGCATGTTTTAATGTCAGGAGTCATGTACATCCAATACAGGAACTCTAACAGACTAGATCCGTTGTAGATGTAAATCCTATAATTCCTTTACACCAGCTTCCTCCTAAAGGCTGAATCACACCTTTGCGTTTTATCCTCCGTTAGCCCAGTGCTTTTTAAATAAAAAAATGATCCCAACGCTGATCAGACGGTGAACTGACGCTCGGCTTGCGCTCGAGAAGAGTACGCCGAACGCTGAGCATCACTCACCGCATTACCTGCGTGTTTGTACGTTCAGGGAGCGTTTTAATGATAAAAAAAAATGCTGGCCCGATGAAGGCTAAAAGCGCAAAGGTGTGAGTCGGCCATTATCCCTTTAAACTGCGAATTTCATCTCACTTCTAATATCCCTTCAATTCAGATCGATTATTCATTTAATACGCCGGAAATCTTAGAATAGTCTGGTATTTAAAACGCGTATCATCCTACAGTTGGAAGGTCGGCAACCACGAGATCAATTTTTATACGGTGATAATCAAATGTCATAATTGTCTCAATTCTATTTGCATTTGATCGTAACCTACTCAGATCAATAGTCAAGGAGTATTTCTGAATTAAGACAAATGTCTTGTTTGCAACAATTTTTTCGCATCCATGGAAATTGACATTTTGCTTGATGATCATGATGATTGAATGTTTGCTTTTAACATTTGTTTCTTTTCTTTATCTCTTTTTATTTATAGTGATTGAAGCGATCAAAATACTTGAATATGAAATCCTTCTCCTTGTTGTTGTTGTTGCTGGTGATGATTGACTATTTCTGCAATAAGACATATTTTTGCAACATTTTTTGCGCATCTATGAAAAGTGACATTTTGCTAAATAATTGAATGTTACATTTTAACCTTTGTTTCTTTCTCTGTATTGATTTATTTGTAGTGATTAAAGTGATCAAATACATGAAAATGAAATTCCTCCTATATGTTGTTGTTTATGATGATGGTATATGCGTGTGTGTTTTTGTTTGTGTGTTGATGTAAAAAAAAATTAAATTGAAGGTCAGATATGCAGCTCTACTTCTAAAATATTGCGCCCGTTCCAATCATGACATGTGAAACCAAAGACGGATTTAATTTAAACACATATATTAGTGATACCATACCGATTGATATGAAGTGAAATGTCTAAAAAAAAGAAGTTAGCATTTCTTGATTATTTTTAAGGCTCAGCGCTGGTTTTATAACTTCGTTAGAATCCCCGATGAACCTTTTCTTAACTAGATTTATTGTCTAGCAATTGTTCAAGAGCCCTAGACAGCGTGAGTGTGCATGAAGTGGGAAAGACTTCGTTTTTCATATTGCACAGAAGATTGTGCGAAAAATGAACGAGTTTGGGAAAAGCTCTAACCTACGCTAAAATGTGCATTTTGTTTAGTGTGGTGCTGCACCACACTATTTCAATGCTACTCATGCTCAGAATTGGATGAAAATTTCAGAATTTAATAGTTGTGTATATCTCTATATCATTCTATTGTCAAATCTCGGGGATAATTTTGTATATGCTCGATAACGATCAAAATAATGCTAAAACCAAGAGAGGGCACTAAATATGATTTAACCGTCAAATTCAAATTTTCAAAAGAATCAGTTCGTAATAAAAAAAAAATATGCTATGGTCTTAAAAATGTGTATAAGAATCACATGTCATGATAAACTTCCCCCAAATTCACATTTCTTCAACTATACTTGGCCTTTAAGACCCAACTTTACCTAGCGTCAAATGAGTTTATCTGGCGGTCCCTACGATCAGTAGGAACGTTCTGCTAACGTTACCATGTGCGTTCCTCAAGCGGAACCCGAACGTATTCAACAATGTGTCGTCCATGCTTCTTTCTATACAGAACGTCAGATAAGTGGGTCATGGGAAGAAAGATGCCTACGCCGTGTATTGAACTGTTCCGATGTGAATAGCAAAACAAATGAGCATTATAGAACTCGACAAATATCGTGTTTAATGTTCATTCTTCATAGCGAATGTCTTTTATTCATTTTTTTCTTACATATTTAACGATTTTTTTTTGTACATATGCATGATTCCATCCATTAACCTGTAAGTGAAAAAAAATTGTGTGTTGAGTATATGATGGCGTTAGAAACTTCGAAGACATCCCTTGTCTATGAGGCCCCAGCGTAAGTGCGCATGTGATGGGAAAGATTTCTTTTTCAAGGAGCAGACACACATTGTCTTCAATAACTGATGTTTTTCCATTGAGTTCAATTGTGTGGTTTATCTGCACAGGAGACATTTTTGGCGAACGCTCGCATGTGCCTCCGTCGAATCGGAAGCCGAACGTATCTTACGATAGGGGAGCGTCTCCCATACATCTTTCTGCTTACATGGAGCGCAAATTAATTGCAATCGACGCGAGACATAGCTGCATTAGATATTGGAGTTCATAGAGAGTATGTTTTACTGAAGTTCTTTCTTCAAATATATTCCCAATTTTTGTACATATGCATGGTGCTATTCATTAAACCTAGAAGTGAAAAAATGTTGTTTTGTTGAATATATGGCGTTAGAAGTTTCAAAGACTTTATTGAAAAACATTCATCGTCCAGAAACCTGTTGAAGAGTCCAGCGTGAGTGCCCATGTGATGGGAACGATTTATTTTCCAAGGAGCAGTCACACAAATGATTCACTAGCCAATGTTTGACTGGTATATATTGAGTTTGATGTTTTCAATGTACAGGAGACAAGTTTGGCAAACGCTAGCATATTGCGCATATGTCGAGCCCAATGCAAGCCAAACAATACGTTAAAACAGTTACCATGCGTCTCTCTGCGCAAAAGGAGCATCGAATAAATTCAATTAACGATAGGCTCATGTTGGCTATTAACGCAAATGTGCGACTCGGCCTTTAGAAAGGAAATGCAATTGATTCGGTAACCATATCCCTTTTTTCTGGGGTGTCAACTTTCCGTGAAGAGGGCTACTCGTGATGCGTAGTGCCGAGGTTGTTGGAGTGTTTCTCCTCCGGGGCGGCGGGAGGTCGTCCGGAGGAGGGAAGGGATGCGGAGATTGAGGATGAAGTGGGTCTCGTTGCTAGGTTACCGCCAAGCATTTAACAAGAAAGGGGATACGGACTGAGTAAGTCTCGGTTACTGCAAACCTAATCTTCGTCGACTGGTGTGAGATGGTATAGTGGGAAGTATATGGGGAAATGCTGAGAGTGCTTTATAGGGTATCGTGATTGCTGCCTGGGAGGCATTGTTGCACGCCATTTTAGTAGTAGATGTCAAACTCATCTAAAGATGGAGCATGAAAACGTAGAATATGAAACGTCGACTTCCAGAAAACGAAAGTCTTCTGAATATGGGGTACAAAGGTTATCTTAAATTCTCATCATAGTTTTACTTCAAATCAAATCATTTATTTCATTTTTCAATTCCTTTGATAATAATACAATAATACTTGCAGTATAAAAGATGATAAATTATCAAATAAGTTATCATGTAATTTATAACCGGATTAAACACGATATAAACTATTTTCAAAAAATAAAGTCGGTCGATGAAGAATAGATCCGTTCGCCGTGAATAGAACTGTGCGGACACAACAATGACAAGCCGGTAACGATATGAATAGCATTTACAAAGAACCATTGAAATGGTGTTCGACTTTAATTTTCGAACACATTTATATCGTGTTATTAAAAGAAGTACGAATTAAACGGTAAATTTGCCTAACCATCAACGCTTTTACGGGGAAAGAAACATAATGTGCGAAGAAAGATACAGAGGGATGAAAAAAAAGAGGAGAAAGGTGGAAGTAGCAGTAGCATTAAAAGGAGAATAAGATGAAGGAAGGGGAGAAGGAAGGACGGTGCATATGTTGATTTGGATTTCGTAAAAGCAAATTACAGCGACGTTGAACAAAAAGGAAAGACATATATAGATAGATTGAGTTAGAGAGAGAGAGAAGGGGGAAGAGAGAAGGAAAGAAATAGTACAAATACAGGATTCATTATAAAGAAATAGCTCTAGACTATATTAGAAGGAGATGTTCAACGCGAGAAAACGTTCGAACACAACTTATTTCATATCTAACATAGATATCATCAACACGATATAAACTATTTCCGAAAAATTAACTAGAACGCGGACAATAGGTTCGTACACCGTGTATTCCACTGTGTGGACACAACAATGGCAAGCCGGTACCGAATTCAATTGCATTACAAAGTAGCATCGACTTAACTTTTCGAAAATACTTTATATCGTGTTCATCCCATTCCAACTTTTAGGACAAATCTAAGCTGGTGACATCTCATTTTTCTCTTTAGCTCCTAGGGGCTGGAATCTGCTTGGAGGCGCCAAATATAAGTTGATGATATATTTTGGGGATGTACTTGTCAGCTCCTCTTGGGTGCACTCAATGGGGGCGCCCAGGGAATGTAATGTATAAGCGTTTTTGTCGAACCCTGAGTGCGCGCATAAATGAATTGTGGGTAAAAAGAGCTTAGCCAAAACAGAAAATAGGAAATAGAAAATAGAAAATGATTAAAACAATGTTAAGTGTATGATTACACAGGGAGACAACCCTATAAATGCCAAAATTCTGTCTCTATTCGTCACCATCTGTCACTAAATACCTTCGAACATCCCAATTTTCCGCCCTCTCTAGACAAAGAGCATCCTAAGAAACATTTTAAGTGTTCCCTCTCGACTTCTCAAGATATGTGTGTAAAACAGAAGAACCAAATCCGCCAAGCCTTCAGGCTATGATATACCTCCACGATACGACTGACTGAAGCGTGCTATAAAGAGACGCTACTCAATTAGAGCAAAATAAAATGTTTGGATGCCCTCGACAGACCCTATGAAAGTTGCCAAATTTGATTGTGTTTTTTTCTCACTTTTTGCTTATCTGGGCTTTTCACTTAAATTTAAAACGAAAATCAAAGTAAAATTAGTAAAAAAAAAAAATAAAAGAAATATCACTTGAAAAGGCATTTTCAGTTGACATAGAAAAAAAAACATGTAAAATAAAACATCAGAGAATTCATTTTCAGACATTTGAGGAATATTGATTGCATTCTAAGTCTACTTTTCTCATGAAATCTGCCAGAAAAAAAATAATTAGGAAATAAAAAAAAGAAGAAAAAAACCCTTTTTTCCGACCGACTGGGATTTTTAAAAGAGAGTCATTATTGGGGATCCAAACATTTGTCATCTTGGGCTTAGTATGGAAACTGCACAGTAGTATGATAAAAAGAGAAACTCGGATATTTAATTGTTATCAAAAGAAACGCATTTCCTTCGCATATTTCTTCGCCCAGTCAGTATACTCCCCTCTAACTTTCACATTTTTTATTTTATTTTATTTTATTTTCTGCGTTCAAATGAATGATTTACAATACAAACAGTGACATAAATACATAAATAAATAGTATATCTTAACATACATAGAATAGTAATATAAAAAAAGAGAAACAAGGTATCAACTTAATTTAAATAAAGTAAGGGAACGCAGGAGACCGTCATCATGAGCGGTGAAGCTTGACGTGGATGACGGCCTTAAAAGGAGATTTCGTGACTGTGTAATCTAACCAAGTGGGTGCAGTGCTAGTGCTGGTGCAGTTGCAGTGGACAATGGTAGAGTAAACAAAAAAAAAGAATTGTGTTTTAACTCTAGATATAAACGCAAAAATGTGCCTCACACACTTTGATATGAATGACTCTATAATGCCAATAACACATTCGGTATGAATTCATTGTCCATATACTCATGGAATTCACAGGGTACACGCATGGCTAATGTTAACATGTGCGTTTAAGCGTGGTCACTGCTTACTCCAAAGCGAGTATTCTGAATCCTGAAATTTACATTTATTTTCAAAACAATATAAAATCGGACTCGATAATTTTGAGAAAAATATATCATGCAATAATTCTTCTAAGCCATTAAGTGTATCTATTGGAAATGTGTTCAAGAGTATAGCGAATTATAAAAGATCAACTCAATATAGAATCATGAACCGTACCTGTGCANCAAATCCGCCAAGCCTTCAGGCTATGATATACCTCCACGATACGACTGACTAAAGCGTGCTATAAAGAGACGCTACTCAATTAGAGCAAAATAAAAATGTTCGGATGGCCTCAACCGACCCACCCTCTGAAAATTGCCCGATTTTATTTTATTTTATTTTTATTTTTTTTTTTTTGCTTTTCACTCAAATTCAAAAATAAATTTATAGCAAAATTGGAAGAAAATATGAAAACTGTGGCTTGAATTTTTAGTCATTTTTTGTAAAAACAAGAAAAACAAAAAAATCATAAACAAACATGTGAAATAAAACCTGAAAAGTAATCTTTAGACGTTTCGGGGATTATTCTCTACGTGGGTCTTATTTTCTACATGAAATATGTTAAAAAAAATATAAATAAATTTAAAGAAAATCCGACCGGCCGATGCCATTTGCAGAAAAGTTATTTTGGGGTATCCAAGCATTTTTTTTTCGTGGGCTTAGCATGGAAAGTATACAATAATACACTGAATAGAGAAACTCGGTTGTTGAATTGAAATCCTAAGAAACTCGTTTCCTTCGAATACTTTTGCGCTCGGTGAGCATAATCCCTTTAACGCCTATAATACTGTACTGCATATGAACTCTCGCTATAAACGCAAAGTTGTGACTTGGACTTTAACATTATGCCGGATCATATTCGGTTTTTATTTAAGAAGGTCACAGAAGGTCAATGCTTACATGCATGTGCATAAAGTCCAGCGCAAGCAAGCGTGTCCTTTGCTAAATTCAAAGTCATTATCACGAGTTCTGACATTTACACTGATATTTCAAGCGGTGTCTACCCTTACACAAAAGATTTTAAAAGAGAAAACCTTATGTAAAAGCTTTACCCAGGCATTAAGCACCTTTCAAAATGTGTTTCATAGTACGGCGAATTATAAGAGATCAACTCAATATAGAATCATGAACCGTACCTGTGCACGAAAATAAAATACGATCAAGCCTGCTTTGCTGACATAACAATATAACTACTTTACTTTTCTGTTCTCCGACATGAAAATCTAATTATCGAAATCCTAAGATGCATTTATTTTCCTCATATATACGTCATAGACTGCATTAGCTTAATATCCTACCCAATCCAATATCGACTAAAAGTAATCAAGCAACAAATTGCTTTGATTTACTTGATAAGTGATGTATTCAATCTTAGACCAACTTCATATTTTTTTGCAGCTATTTTTAGCTTCCCCCTGTCAACATGATAAGAGTTCTGGCCGTTGAGGAGCGTACCTTCATGTATATTTCAATCCATCTTTGGGTTTTAGGGAATGTCGAGTTGGGGTGATTTGAGGTGAGGGTTTCCTAAAGAACATATTTTTCATTGAGGCTCTCTTTGTAACTGTTTGTGTCTCATACACGAAAACAATCGTGGGTTAAATTTGGTTGGTGTTTTCCTACGCTAGCGGGATGATGTAGAGTTACACCATGGGTGTTAACTTAACTCAACACAGGATCAATGTAAGAAAACATTAGCCGAAATCAACACCGGTGTTTTGCATTGTATTTGGAACCTACTCTCTGGGCATAAAAGACATTGCGATCAATTGCAAATCTGTATATATCACGTGATTTGCCATAGATTTACAATCGTACGATCAATTGGAAAGCTTTATGTTACGGTCCCCAGAAAACAAAGTAGTCAAAATGATTAGTTGAGAAGTTACCTGGGTTTAATTACTAGTATCTAAAAGAAAAATAGTATGAAAAGAAACACAAAACTCGCAGACTGCTGAGCATTGTTGTCTTAATTCATTTTGTTTTGTTTTGTGTTTATTAGTGACTTGTTGAGAACAAGCATCACGGTCGATATACAATGATGATGTCAACACGTTTACCTTCTCTATCAACATCCAACCACTTCGCACGAGTTGCTCAAAATCAACTGCAAATCAACTGAAACTTTGCAAATTGTAACGCACATTTTCATTCGCGCACGGTATGCGCATTTAACAAAACGCGCATGAAACACTGATTTTGATGCAACTTTTGAAAACACCCCCTAAATCTATTCATACGAGCTGGTACTATTTGTCTTTATCGATGTGACGCCAACCCAGTTCGACCTAATAAAATAGACTCGTTCATAGTATTCCTCTAAAGAACGCCACAAGCGGCATGTGACACAACATATCCTTAATTAAGGAAGTCAGAGCACTAAAACGGAATCGTAAAAAGAAAACACGATATACCCTCTTCCCCAACCCACCTCTCGACCCGTTCCATGTTTATCACTGCGTTTATATTATACTGCCCTTCCATGGCAAAAGGAGGTTTTAACCGAAATTTTCAACATGCACTTTTATGCTTAAATATGCTCTTAACAACTACCGTATATCTACCAGCTTCATAACTGTTAAAAATTAAAACAAATTATGAAATCTGTTCCTATAAAGTTGAGAAACTTTTGCCCAAATGAGTTACTTCCTAAGAATTTGTACAAAAATGACTTACTTCAGATACATTGTTCATGGCCTTGCTGAAAAGCGGCTTCTTACTTATAGCAGTATTTTACTGTGATTAAATAAATAAATACAGAATATAAGACCATAACAAAAAGAAGTATTCCAGTAAACGAAAATTTCAACAATTTTGATGATACTTTTAAACAGAAAACTAGAAATTCAATGTTTTAAAAATGTGTCAATAAAATCGTCAATACATGTGTTAAAACTGTGATTTTCAACCTAGTTAGATATGGAAAACATCAAGGATGGTAAAAAATATCGTCTTTCCTTCCTATCTTGAAAACTTGAAAAGGGTTCATACTTCCATTTGTCGTTGGAGGGCAATATACACCACCTACTCTTTCATTCAATATTTCGATTTTTCTCGTGCCTTGAACACCGTCGTCGTGTATTAGTCTAGATTTAAAACGGTCCATCCCGGCGTATTCCATCACAGTAGCCCAGGGCTATACCAATATCTGGTCTCCACGGACTTCTTTTTACAGCTTTCTACGTAGGCTATTGGTATCTCACTCTTGCAAGTTACCTAAAGCCTGTGTCACACCTTTGTGTTCACAGCCTGCGTCAGCCTAGCGCTTTTAGAAATTGAATACGCTCCCTTGACGGACAGCATACGCAGATCAGAAGGTGGACTGACGTTCGGCTTGCGCTCAACGAGCGTACGACGAGCGTCAGTCCACCGCATGACCTGCGTCTTAGTGTGTCAAGCATAGGTGTCAAAGGAGCGTTTTTAATTTCCAAAAAAAAACGCTAGGCCGACACAGGGTAAAACGCAAAGACGGACAGCATACGCAGATCAGACGGTAGACTGACGTTCGGCTTGCACACAACGATCATACGACGAGTGTCAGTCCACCGCATGACCTCCGTCTTTGTGCGTCAAGGGAGCGTTAACTTCCAAAAACGCTGAACCGACGCAGGCTAAAAACTCAAAGGTGTGCCGCAGGCTTTAATACGCAGCCGACATCTTAGCATAATAACCCTGCGCTTTTTTTTTCTTTCAGTCATCGTTCATTGTAGCCAAGATGAAATACGATGAAAAACAATTCTTGAACGGTTTCCGCATTGCGGCTAAATAGAATAAAAGGCCGACGCTTAAATTAATTAGCTATCGCTTGAAGCAGATATGGACACATGTAGAGCGCGTCCTTCGAAGTGAAGTATTCCTTCATTGTTTTCTGGTTCATCATCTTAGGCCCCTGTCACATAGGGCCCCGGAAGCGATTCAACACGAATCTTTGTTCTGAGGCAGTTAATTGTGAATTAACAAAGAGTCGTGTTGAATCGTGTTGCTTCCGGGCCTCTATGTGACCGGGGCCTTAGTAACCATACATCGGCGAAAGTCAGATGAGGTTGAAATGGAAGTCATACTTTTTGAAAGAAGGCGTTGTCAGTGCTCTAGCATTGTTCAATGAGAAACATCATAATGATATATGATGTGATGACGGAGGAATAAAAAAGAATTTTCGTAATGTTCCAAAACAGCGCTNCCATCACAGTAGCCCAGGGCTATACCAATATCGGGTCTCCACGGACTTCTTTTTACAGCTTTCTACGTAGGCTATTGGTATCTCACTCTTGCAAGTTACCTAAAGCCTGCGTCACACCTTTGCGTTTTTAGCCTACGTCGGACAGGCATTTTTGAAAATTAAAAACGCTCCCTTGCCAGACGGTGGACTGACGTTCGGCTTGCGCTCAACGAGCTTACGACGAGCGTCAGTCCACAGCATGACCGACGCCTTTATGCGTCAAGAAAGCGTTTTTTACTTCCAAAAACGCTCGGCCGACGCAGGCCAAAACGCAAAGACGGACAGCATACGCAGATTAGACGGTGGACTGACGTTCGGCTTGCGCTCAACGAGCCTACGACGAGCGTCAGTCCACCGCATGACCTCTGTCTTTGTGCATCAAGGGAGCGTTTTTTACTTCCAAAAACGCTAGTCCGACGCAGGCTAAAAACGCAAAGGTGTGACGCAGGCTTTAATACGCAGCCGATATTTTGGCATAATAACCCCGCGTTGTTTTTTTCTTTCAGTCATCGTTCATTGTAGCCAAGATGAAATACGATGAAAAACAATTCATGAACGGTTTCCGCATTGCGGCTAAATAGAATAAAAGGCCGACGCTTAAATTAATTAGCTATCGCTTGAAGCAGATATGGACACATGTAGAGCGCGTCCTTCGAAGTGAAGTATTCCTTCATTGTTTTCTGGTTCATCATCTTAGGCCCCTGTCACATAGGGCCCCGGAAGCGATTCAACACGAATCTTTGTTCTGAGGCAGTTAATTGTGAATTAACAAAGAGTCGTGTTGAATCGTGTTGCTTCCGGGCCTCTATGTGACCGGGGCCTTAGTAACCATACATCGGCGAAAGTCAGATGAGGTTGAAATGGAAGTCATACTTTTTGAAAGAAGGCGTTGTCAGTGCTCTAGCATTGTTCAATGAGAAACATCATAATGATATATGATGTGATGACGGAGGAATAAAAAAGAATTTTCGTAATGTTCCAAAACAGCGCTAACAATTAAACTGAGAGCTTTTTTTTTTTTTTTTTTTTTTTTTTTTTACATCTTCTTGTAATCTTAATAGAGTCTTCCCTTTTACGAGTGCTGATATAATCATTTCATTCCAAACCACTTGTTCGCATCAAAAAGAGTCCCTGGGAATTTCTTCTAAATGTTAATGACGTAATGATATAATTATTTCATTCCAAACCGCTCGTTTAAACCAAAAGGATCCCTGGTAAAACATTTTGAAGTCATGTCGATGACGTTACCTAAAATATTATTGATAGTTAACGAAACGTATATTTTTGTCAACATGTTACATATTGTCGCTCTATGAATGCTGACGTCTTTTACACCGTGTCTTATCAATTATTCAGAACCGTAATAATTCTAAAACTCAAGCAAATGTTCTCTCAACAATCAGGCATTCGCAACAAGAAATTAATCATCACATTTTGTATGTTATTATTCCCGTGATGAAACATTGTTAGGTGTAGTATGGTGCACTACGTATTTTCGAACGTCACGGACGTGAAGATGATGCGATTATGTTATCAGCACAAAATATTGATATTTTTTTTTTTTGTAAAATGGAAAACATGCATCTCATGAGTCGAAATCAAAAACAAGTTTTGAATCAGTCTGCACATTTTTAACTGGAAAATTAAAATTTCTGAGAAAAAGAAATAGTCAAAATATTTCATTCTCAGGCTCGTTGATTCAAAACTTTTCAATAAAATTTGCTTTTGAGTGTATTTTGAAGGGACATCTTGCGGGTATCTTGTCATGATTAAAAGAAATTAACACTGCAATAATACTTAGTATTATGGTATTATGAACAACATTGCACTCTGGAAATTGCTAGAGGAATAATCTCATGCGATCAACTGGTTGATATTAGGAGATATATATGCTTATGAATAGGCAATAGGTCAATATTCAATAATGATATTCAGTAGGCTCTACGTAAACATGTCAATACTTGTTTGTATTGGCCTTCCTATTTGTCGTTGTATTTGAAAGAGGAAAAAACATAATTTGCCTTGAAGGCATACAGCGGTGTTGTTCCTTTCAACCAGTTAACGTTTGTTAATTGGATTAGTGTCGATATTTCTACGTCAGACACGTGTTCTCCGTTTCTTCACAACAATTTCCAACATGAATTCATGCCATACCAGGTGAAAATTCCGGAACAAATATTCATATTTTTTCGATTTAAGTGATCAGTCACGAATTCACAAAGGCTAAAGATGACGTAATTGTCATGAAGAAGGCCTGTATATTTAGGTTCTGTAAAATAATTTAGATTGCTGTTTTTTTCATAATCATTTGCATAATTTCTTGCCTAGTATCAATCAAAAGTATATCATTGAGACGCTGCTAGATCAATTTTTTTCGATTTTTTTATCACAGTGATTCACTCGGAGCAGAAGGGACAAAAAACTGATCCAAAGTAAACAACTTCATTCAAGCATCCCAAATAGCTTCATGATCACAAAATAAAATCCCAGGTGCGACTCATGTTCAACATTTTTCCACAGAATAAGAAGGATGTAAATTTCCTTTGTGTCCATGTGGCTATTGCAATGCTTGAATGGAGGTACGGTAATTATTAGGGGGCAGCCTTCTAAACAAGCCTCGCTTCTTTGCTGGCCTCTATTTTTTCATTTCATTTGTCTTATTACCATTATTATTCATGACTGTATATATTTGAATCATCAAAAGAACTGAACAACAAAATAATTTGAATTTGAATTTTAAATTTGTTTGCTTTGTCCCAGGCCTTTGTCGATTCTTCTCACAGTGATTCTGGTAGAGGATGAAATTATTTTCCTTCTTTGAGCATGTTCTTCTCTCAGAGAAACTAATTAAGTATATATCAAGGTTTAGATCGTCATCGAGCTTCATCAGAAAGCAAAACACATTTTGATTGATTGATTTATCATTCAAGTACATTTATACAGGTACAGATGATCAGCAAGTCCGCTATTTTACACCAATGTCCAATTATCGCATACCACATACCATGGACAAATCCTGGAAAATTATATAGACATGGAAAAGTCAGGGCAAAGTCATGGAATCTATAACATTTGTGAAAAGTCATTGAATAGTTATGTACTTAAATTTACGTCTTCGCTATATATGGTAGCTCTCCAGTTTGCCGTGTCTCGCAGATTTCATTATCTGTGATTATATTCTGCGATTGTAATTGCTTTTCTTCATCTTTGATTCCTTGTTTCAAGTCATGAAAATCGAGTCGGCTTTGAATTCAACATTCAGCTTTTTTCCAGTGTATTATATTCGTTTTGGGTCTTCGGCTTTTCGTGATACATCCATTTTTATTGATAAAGAGCTCCATTCGGCATATCAAGTCGGCCTTAAAATGAACATTCAACTTTTTGCAGTGTAATGTATTCGATTCGTGTATTCATGATACATCTATTTGCATTTATAAAGAACTCCATTCAGGATCATAAGTCGGTGTCAAATCTAACACTCATTTTTTGGCAGTGTAATACTTTGGATTGGAGTATTCTCGATGCACCAATGTTCATTAATAAAGAACTCCATTCAGCATCACAAGTCGGCCTAAAATTCACTACTCGGCTTTCTGCAGTGTAATATATTTCGTTCGAGTATTCGTTACATTGATAGCAAATTCTATTGAGCATCTCGAGTCAGTGTTAAATCTAACATTCAACTTTTGCAATGTAATGTATTCGATTCAAGTATTTGTGATACACCCATTTTCATTGATAAAGAACTCCATTTCGCATCTTAAGTCGGTGTTTAATTCAACGCTCATTTTCTTGCAGTTAATGTTATTCGCAGTTTGTTATTTTGCGATACACCCGTTTTCATTGATAAAGAACTCCATTCGGCATATCAAGACGGCCTCAACTTCAACCCTCAGTTTTTGCAGTGTTATATATTCGACTCGAGGATTCATGAGACGTCCATTTTCATTGATAAAGAGCTCCATTCGGCATTTCAAGGCCTCTTCATTTCCTTGTCACTGAGTAGATCGATAAAAGGGAAGACTTGACTTGAATTAGAGAGGATGATGCTATCGTGAATCCTCGTCTCACCTTTCCCAACCCCTATTTAAAGCTCAGGCAGACATTTGCAGGAAAAAATGGTTGGTTGGTTGGTCGTTGGGCATTTGTTGTTGTTGTTGCTTTGCTTTGTTTGGTTTTCTTTTTAGGGGAGGAGGCTCTTCATCTTCCACCGGTAGGAATATGTATAATCAAAGGCATGTATCGCGTGTATTGATTTCAAAATAACAGAGGTCACGCTGGCCTAACACTGTCGTACACTCCAGGGATTCCAACATTACGAATAACTACAAAAAACTAAGAGTGGCCATGAAAAATGTAACTCGACACTAGCAATACGTCGGCCATTCTGACGCGATGGTATGACTTTGCTTTTATAACGATCATCGAATGCTTTAAAGCCCCAGAGCTAAAGGCCAACTCACACATTTACGTAGACCCAGCGTTTTTTGGAAAAAAAACGCTCCCTGGATACACAAACACTTATGTAATTCGGTGGACTGACGTTTGGCATACGCTCCTTGAGCGCAAGCCGAACGTCAGTCTACCGTCTGATCAACGTATAATGTGCGCTTGAGGAGCACTTTTAATTTTCAAGAATGCTAGGTCGACGCAGACAAAAAATGCAAAGGAGGGATTCGGCCCTAACACTAACAATACGTCGGCAACTGACGCAAGAAGTATGACTTTACTTTTACAATGGTGATAGAATGCTTTATAGCCCCAGAACTATGGGGGAACATGATAAGGCTGACTCACACCTTTGCGATTTCAGGCTGCGTTTGCCCAGCGTTTTTGAAAATTAAAAACGCTCCCTGGACACACAAGACTCAAGTAATTCGGTGGACTGACGTTTGGCATACGCTCCTTAGCGCAAGCCGAACGTCAGTCCATTGTCTGAGTCAGCGAGGAGCGTTTTTAATCTTCAAGAACGCTAGGTCGACGCAGGCTTAAAACGCAAAGGTGTGACGCAAGGGTATGACTGTCTTTTCTTTTCACAACGGTGATAGAATGTTTCAAAGCCCCAGAGCTAAGGCTGGAACATAAGTCATTTGGTATTCCCCTGACGTGAACCGACAAAGCATCTTGTATTTGGCTTCGGCTTGACAACTCGGTAATCACCTTGGAGGATGTTGTTCTCAAGGAGCCTATTCCACGGAATGGTCTTAGCTATCATCTTCATGCCAAGACTTCTTAACTTCTTGTACCATCCTTTTAACATAGACAAAACCGTTGATACGTCTATGTTACAAGGATGGCACAAGAAGCTAAGATGTCCTAGAGAAAAGAGAATAGCTGAGACCATTTCGTGTAATGGTCCCTGTTTTTCGGTGAATTTTCAGTCTTGAATTGGCTTATTATTTTGAATGTTGAATGCGATTGAATGATTCCTTCTTGCAAATGATCCCCCCAGTTCGCCCATCCTCTCCTGACAACAATAAAAATGCGGGGTGTTTTCAGGGGGGCCGAGGGGCGGAAAAGAAACGAAATATAAGGACCCTTTTTCAAATGTTCGTTCGTCTTTTTTATATTCGGGTTTTTTTTAGCTTGCTCTCAGAACAAAGCGTACCAGGCCCTTTTTTCTTTATACTTGGCAGGACAATTGCCCATACATATATTCTTTGTTTTACTTTGTCGAGTCAGACCCATTATAAAGGGTATTGCAACGAGGTATTGTTCTTTCCCATTTTCGTCTATTGTTTTAATCCTGAGGGATGCTGCCCTTGCATTCTAAAATTAATAGGAAAATCAAATCATCGATTAAAAGAGTAAGGAATAACACAGCAACACAATTTTTGATAGAATGATTTTCCCCTGTGTGATAGCAATGCATAATCTTTGGCAAATATCACTATTAGCAAAAGATTATGGTTATGATTAATGTTGGAAATCACGCAGAAATATTGTATTGATTTTTTGTGACCAATAATCAAAACAAGCACGAAAGCCACAGAGCGCGGTATGGATTATTCTTTTTCAGATTGTGGCAGTGAAATAGTTGTACAAGAATTGTTTTAGACATAGATTCGAGGAAAATAGATGATTAGTTTTCCTATGGTTTGGGGGAACGAGTATTATATTGGTATTGTTGTTTTTTTCTCTTCAAACCATAATGAATCACGACTAATATTTTGCAAATATTCTAAACAAATTAATTAAATGCAGTCGTTCATCTCTTAAAATTCCTTATATAAATACAATGAATAGCACAAAAATAGATATCGCTATTTATTTTATTTTGTTTGTTGTAGTTGTCGTCATGATTGGGCAATAACGGTAAATGTTTACGATTGATTTATAGTGTTGCATTTTTAAAATGGATACAAGTTGAAATGTTTTTAACAAAGTTATCGGTCTTCTAAAACTTACAGAAAGCTTTGGTAAACAAACTAAACTTCTACGAAAACAAAGTTTTTTTTCTGACGGGTTGTATTTTGTTATCCATTTTCTTTGTTTCTATATACGTTGCAACGTTTCTCATTCCTTTTTTCATTCGCCGCTAATTGATAAAAAGGAAACAACACTTGCTCATGCATTCCCACATTTCTACATAACTGAATCACAACGAATAATCGATTCATTGGTTGCATACTAATTCATTGTTAAATACTCATTCCTTAAGCCCCGGTCACAAAGGGCTCCGGAAGCAACGCGATTCAACACAACTGTTTGTTCTGAGGCGGTTAACTGTGAGTTAACAATGAGTCGTGTTTGATTGTGTTGATTCCGGGCCTCTATGTGACCGGGGCCTTAGACGCTACCCGTTTCCAACATTTGAATATTCATCGATTCTTGGGGAAACACAGAATTCATGAGAATCGATTTTTATCTTTAGATGTGGTTGTTAGGTATCTAAGAAAATGGTTACCAATGTACTTTTGTCCGTTTGTACAAAAAATGTCGATTTTCCAGGCATCCTGACGGATGTACTTGTGCATGTAGAATCAATGTGTTCAATTCGTTTGTTATGATATTTTATTATGTATATTTCATTATATTCTATGTTTAAATATTCGATTTAATTTCAAAAATATAACGATGACAATAATAAATCTTAGACATGCGTTTTTAAAAGATAATTCACTTAACAATCATTTATATATCCATAGCCCAACTGCAGAAATGACAGGTTGGTATCTGATTAAAATCTTTATTCAGAATTGAATGAGAAACGCCTTTAAATCTAAATTCATCATTTTCATCGATCTTTTAAAGGATGAAATTCATTATCAAATGATTTTACCACATCGATGCTGTTCATAGCAATACTTCAATATATTCAGCTTATCATATTGAGAATGAGTTCCATGTAGTCAACACTTTTCTGCATGAGCTTGCATGTTATCAACACCGAGAAGGTGTTGTTAGTGCAGTAGTCAGTGCAGTAGTGCAGTAGTCAGATAGTAGTCAGACACTGAGAGACTAAACTATAAGGTTTCAGAAACTACGACAGAAATACGGAAGGTTACGTATTACGTGCATCTCAAAGCCGAGCTTGTACAAGTCGCCTCCTTGCCCTTTCGACCAATGCAAGGCGCTTTTGGTGAGTTGAATAACTCGTCTTTGTGCTGAGTGTAATTATAAGCTTCCGTTTTCTGTCGTAGTTTCTAAAACCTTAAGGTTTCGGATCTAAGTGTAGACATATAGAGGTACTGATGTTTGCATCTCTGTGATGTAGACAAAGCTTATGTTGACAACGATTTCGTATACATGTGTGGTTACTAGTCAATCGTATTTAATCAACGTCTAGACCGTCTGCCATTTACCATATAGCACAGAATAGCATAATTATGCAGGTGGTACCCATATCAATTAAAACTAATTTCTTCCCCTCCCCCTCATTCCACATACCCGCATCCGCCGCGCTTCACTTGGATGTTTTCCCCCAAACAACCATATGGACAAAACCCCCACAAGAAAATAGACTCTATTTGTCCATAAAGTCGATTGAATATGCCTTCAAGCAAATCCCGGTACATAACAATAGACACCCTTACAGCTTTCTTGACGAGTTGAACATGTTCATGATTATGGATATAGAGAGCCAGTGGGCGGTGTTTCACCAAATCATTTCAAAGTTACGCACGACTTTTAGAAAGACCGGACATAATTCCCCGGTCACAAAGGACCCCGGAAGCAACACGATTCAACACGACTCTTTGTTCGAAGGCAGTTAAGTGTGAATTAGTGTCGTGTTGAATCGTGTTCCTTCTGGGGCTCTATGTGACCGGGGCATTAGCGAGTGTAATACCCGTCAGATTCTCGATTATTTAGCAAAAGAACTGATACCAGTCGTTCGTTACGGAGGATGGTGTTTTACCAAGTTACGCAGAGCCGTTTCAAATATTATATGGCACTGAAGTTACGAAAGACTTTAAGAACGACTTTACGCGCGACTGGTATCAATTCTTGCGTTGAATGTGCGTACTATTATGAATTATTACGCACAAAAGGGGATACCAGTCGATCTTGAAGTCATTCTTAAAGTTCAAGTACAGTTTTGGTAAAGATGAAGAAATTTGAATTTGGGGGATTTTTTTATCATGACATGTAATTCTTATACACATTTTGAGAGCATAGCATCTTTTTTTACGAACTGATTCTTTTGAAAATTTTAATTTGACCGTTAAATCATATTTAGCGCCCTCTCTTGGTTATAGCATTATTTTGCTCGTTATCGAGCATATGCAAAGTTATTTCCAAGATTTGACAATAGAATGATACAGAGATACACACAACAATTAAATTCTTAAATTTTCATCCCATTCTGAGCATGGGAAGTTGTCCTTTATCAAGAAAGAAAAAAATTGAAATAGCGTGGTGAAGCACCACGCTATAAAAATTTTCACATTTTAGGTTTAAAGTTTTTTCCAAACTCATTCATGTTTCGCACAATCTTTTGTGCAATATGTTTATGATACTATATTACATTTTACGTAGATTTAAAGACAAAATCTGGTAATGAAAATATTCGCTTTTATCAAAACTATACTTGGGCTTTAAAGTAACTTGGTGAAACACCGCCCCAATTTCCGCCGGGGAGTCCTGTTGTCCAGAGTCTGCCGTCTGCAGCGGAAACACGGTTTTCCACCTAGAACATCTTTGTATCATCCCCCTGGCAGAGATTATGTATGTTACCTTGCTCCAGGGCAAGACATCTTTGATGGAATAATCTGGAAAGCGATGAAAAGGTAGAACACAGAAAGTGAACGATGAAATAGAATGTTGGATTGAGGGCGATAGAAATATGACGGAAGTGAACAGTGTTACTGCCAATTGGCTTGATTGACTTTAACACGAAATGATCAGAGGCTGCCGACTGGTAGTGGATTGGCTGAAAGTGAAAAGCTGTTTGGACATTTTTACTAGCCGATTTCCAGCTGTTCCCACGCAATTTCGGAATTTGATCATTCAATTTCTTCACAATCATCTACGTAATCTGTGCATTCTGCGCGACATCAAGCGTTCGAAATGTAAATGTTTATGCAACTAGTTTGAAATCAATTGGGAAGCCTGTGTTACACTACTTCGTACCACAGCTATACTCATTTTGTACGTACAGTATTTGTAGGTTTTCCCACTTAATCTCAGAAATGTTTGTTGAAAAATAATTTTGTTGAAAAATAATTGAATGACCAAATCGTGAAATCGCTTAAAAACAGTAGGAAATCCTTAAACGAAATGACATTATATTATTCTACAACGTTTTCCGGAATAAAACCCTAGGACCCCCATCGGGAAATGCACTCCTCTAATGTTAGCGAGCTCGGTCTTATATCTGAAGGACCCCTCCCCCTCCCCCTCCTTTAAAAATCCTGGACCCCGCCCTGCTCCTATTTCCAAATCATTCTCCATTTACAAATCTAAGGACGCAAAAACTTTAGCCGACCAATTACTTTAGTCATGTACTCGATATGTCCACTAGCTAGTAAATGGCGCACTTGAGCTACCAAGGAGGCATAAAACCACATCATAAGAGCCACTTTATCGCTTTCATTCACAGCTTACATCTGCTAGTACCTGCAACTGGGATTTTATGTGTTCCACTTTATCACTAAGAGATGATGTAAGATCGTTCTAATCAAATGATGAAAGTTCCAATGGTGAAGTTTTTTCTTCAAATCTATGAATCGGATGTATCCTTAATGTCCAACAATATAGAATGTCAAGATTAAATTAATTAATGATAAGCAAATACAAAGGAAAAGAGTGGGTTGAAGAAAAAATTATGAGCTAGATGTTATATTTGGCAAATTATAATGTGTAAAAAACTTGTATCGAACAAATGACTGGCTGGATCTATAACACCGACAAAATTAGATGTAAACGGTAGCTAAGCGTCTTCGCAGCATATTGTTCCGCCTTAGGATCGCATCATGAATTTAATGGGGAAATTTGTGATTTAACATAGTAACTACTAAATAGTGATATCCTCAAGTAGCCAAAATATTAATTTAATGTGTGGATTCATTCTAAAATTATAATGTGATAAGTTCATATCTTATATAGATTTCCGACTGGGCGTTTTTGGCAAATAAATGCCTAAGCATGCTCAATATCTCACATTATAGCGCAATTTAGACGAGGCACTTGAGCCCCTCGCGAGAGTCACGGCGTGTTTTTGTTCGCTACACGTCGGGAAGAGCTCTTCAGTACAATGCCTCATCGGAACTGTACGATAGAATTTCTTGATACGGATATGGGCATGACGAGGCATGACTAGGTGCGTCCAGGAATGTAAAGACCGACTCACACTTTTGCATTTTTATCCTGCATCGGCCCAGCGTTTTTTGGACATTATGAGCGCGCCATTGACACACAAAGACGCAGGTCATACATTGGACTGACGCTCGTCGAGCGCAAGCCGAACGTCAGTCCACCGTCTGATCTGTGTACTTTGCGTCCAGGGAGCGTTTTTAATTTCCCCCCAAAAAGACGGTAGGCCGACGCATGCTAAAAACGCAAAGGTGTGAGTCCGCCTTTAGCTAGGACGGTTGCACGAGCCTTCCTTGCATATTAGCGGTAGCCGATTAAAACATTCATTTCAAATTTATTTTCTGATTCAGCGGTAGGTTCCTGAACCCGTCAGTTCGACAACCTCGTTCAACAGCCTTCTGGAATTTCCGACTTTAAACTAATAAGGGGTGGAATAAGGTGCTAACCTTCGCAGAAAGTTTCAATTTACAGTAAAACTGGGAACGGTGCAATATTGAACTCGTTTGATGTAAAACCATCGCAAAAAAGAGTCCCAATATGAAGTAAGCAGAACATCACTAACCGTACGAATAGATAAATAAAAGAATTGATAAAATGATAAGTCAAACCGCCATTTTTTTTTTCAATTTTGATTTTGTATTCACCATTCCATAGATATATGGCTGAGCCACATTTTTTCTTTTACAGTAAACGTCTGTTCAGCGTTCATGACGCTTCGTGAACGTAGGAGCATGAATAAGAGACGCTTAGCTGATGCTTACGCGCGTCGAGTGATGTAAGACGAATTCTTTCAACGTTGGTTAAGAGTCATTCGATGACGTTTTAACCCTCATCCCGCATTAAAATATCTTTTTCAACTTTCAAGATGGTACTTTAAGACCGCCGAATTCCTTGAAAATTATGTTTATTGCACGGGGTCAGTCAAAGCAGCATTATCTCTTTTTTTGTAGTGATTCGCGGTTACATCATTTATTATTATACATAATATTAAGTCCCAGTCACATAGGACCCCGAAAGCAACACAATTCAACATAACTCTTGTTCACAGGCAGCTAAATGTGAACTGAAGAAAGAGTCGTGTTGAATCGTGTTGCTTCCGGGCCTCTATGTGACTGGGGCTTTACCTGACAAATTTATTTCAAAATAATCTAAATATGGAAGTGACCTTGTATGCTCTAATTCTCTCTGTCTTAATGAGACCTTGGCCGAGTTAGATGTAGAATCGGGATTAATTGCAAAATGACAATTGTCAGTCGGCTCCTATTGTGCATTATTGTAAAATGTCGAGCTTCAATCTCTTATTGTGCCGCCGATATCATGACACTAATATCATGAAAATTCCCTTTGAACGGACCTTTAATATTTTAAGTTTTGAGAGACCAAATTGGAAATATCATATTGTAATTGAAATTGAATAATTAAAAACGGTTCTTCAATTTTCGAAGTACCTGTTAAGTCCATATGTTGTACATTAATTCCTGCATTACGTTACTTAATCAGTTGTTGAGACTAATTTGGACGAAGAAAATATTCTCCGCCTCCTATTTACTGCAGATTATCTCAGATGTTATAGCAAAGACCTGCATGATTAGTAACTAGTCATTCCTGATAAAGGCTTGGTTAAGTATATATGCGTTAATAACCGCAACAGGGTACGCCTAGCGTATATATTCAATTCATGTTACCATCCTAAAATGGTCCCAATAGCCGAAAATACACAAGGGAAGACGCTTGGATGGCGCTCCCATTGGCGTACATCAAGCGCTATCTGAACGAATTCACCGTTAGTCAAGAGTCTCCCATTCTCTGCATACAGGGGCCTTATAAATTATGTTCATTTTGTGCTGGCTTTATATAGAAGGAATTGTGATGTTTTCATATCTACCGTAGATCGCTATACTGCAAAAACACAAGTGTTAAATTCACTTAGTGTGCATGTATACCGGAATAGCTTTGAATGACACCATGAGTGCTAACTAAATCCAATCCTGGTATCTATATCAGATAATACCAGTTCAATAGGAGCCTTGTAAAGTGCATAGTTCACAGTGAATATTAAAGTGTTGATTCAAACACCGACTCGGTGTTTGGTGTAATGAATGTATTGTCTTTTTAACACCGGAATATAATAGCTAGAAAACTGTTTTAATTAATCCAATTTATTTCTGATATTGCTCTCATTCGTATCTGGTGTTTCCTAGTTGGACTAAGACACTTGATTTTGCTTTAATTTTATGAAGTCCTTGTCTGTTTCAAATAGGAATGGCATTTGGAATTTGGAATTTATTAATTTGAACGTCATTGACATGTACAGCCAACATTTTGTTCTGATTACATTTTTTCATACACATTGTGTTATATCAAACAAATTATACAAAGTAAAGAAAATATAAATGATTTAGTAACAATAATGAAACAATTGTATATGACATTAAATAAATATTTGACAACAACCATTTGTTACAATACACATCGAATCTATACAATTAATACATATTTATAGGTCAAATTTAAACAATTACAAATACAAAAGCGGTTTCTTCGAGCATTTGGAAAGAAATATTGGTGTAATAATGTGATATATACATATAGGTTAACTAGCATAAAGGTTTAGCGTCAACATACATAATGATTTCATTTTGCAGTTTAGAACTCCCCTCGTTTATTTATTATGCACTTAATGAATTTACCGAAATGAGCAATCAAGTTGTTATTATCAAGCTTCATGATGTGAATGAACTGATCTTTGGGGGTTAGGTTTAAGAAATTATTATCATTTTTGCTTATGTTTTCGAACAATGTGCGTCTTTCCTTTGTATATCTTGCACATTTGTATTAGTGCATTATCATTCTTTTCAGATCGGTACAAAATTCCAGCATCTATTGTAAATATTACAGTTTCTTAAATTGGTCAACTAACATTTTTAAACGAACATTAAGATACAATAATAATAGTAAAAAAAAAATAACGTTTCCCACTATTTCTTTTAAGTTATTTTCTCCGCGGAGAGCTTTCTTTTTTTAGTACTATGCATACCAATATGAATACCAATAACTGAATTATCTTCGCAAATTGTGCTAATTTTAAAAGGTTCGAGTGATAGGACTTTAAACATTTCCTTTTCCATTAATCAGCACTAGTTTTTCTCACTGATAAAAAGGGAAACTTAGGACAAGAAACATATAATTAGCTTCCCAGTAAGATGGCGTGGTATCTAGCCTGTATGCAAGTCATGTATCGACGATGGATCGTAATCAATATATTACTAAAATGTTTTAGAGTGGAACAAAGGAGAGGCGTTGATTGAGAGCTATATTGGATGTTTAAAATCTAGGGCACGGGATCTTCAAAAATGTAGAGAGACTAGAAAAAAATATACAGCCATTAAAAAGAACTCCGTGAGTTTCATCAAAATTAGAAACATGGCAACGCAGTTGTAAAGTTCAACCCATTTCAATTATACATTTGTAGTTATCTAGAGCGGTGGAGAGAGAATGCAACGAGGTTAAAGCGCGAAAATTCAAGGCGGGAAGTTTGTGGTACTGAGGGTAAAACCGCGGGAATATTTGATGATTGGAGGAGTTTGCTGGGGAGGGTTTTTCTTTTCACGTATCTGGGTGGATTGTAAGTGTCAATAAGGACAAGAGGTAATCTAAGGGATTTCAAAATGTTTTAGAGCTCTGTTCGTGTGAGAGAAAGACAGTTTTCGTTCTTTTTTTTTCTTTCATCCAGGGATGTTTGTCGAGTTCCAAACACAACGGTCCCCTGATGCATCACTATAAGCTGTGTGTTCATGATCAACCCCCCCCCCCCCCCCCCTATCCCATAATCTTAATATTATCTTCTCATTTTCCGAGCTTGATGTGCTTTTCCGATTATTCCTAAAGATTTATTTTGGTATGCTCTCTTTTCGTTGTTTTCGTAAATGTTCTTGTATTTCCGTTGATTTATTTCCCATTAGCTTCACCAAAACCGCTTTTGTGTTTAGTCTATCACCCATTCTTTTCTCATTTTCTCTTCCGACTTTCTCTTTCTTCCTCCCCCTCCCACTCGTTCGTTTTCTCGTTCAATTCTCCTTCCCCTCTCTATTTCCCTCCTCATGCTCCTGGTTGTCCTTTCATAATTAAATTCCACTTTTCACTCTCTACGTCTCTCTCTCTCTCTCTCTTTTCCCTCTCTCTCCCTCCCTCTTCTCTCGCTCCCTCTTATCTCTCTCTCTTCATTCTCTCTTCATATCTCTCTCGTTCTCTCTCTCTCTCTCTCTCCCTATCTCTCTCGTTCTCTCTCTCTCTCTGTCTCTTCATTCCCATGTCTCTATCGTCACATAATATTTTTTATCTCTACCTTTAATCTCTGGGGCACATTAAAAAACATATTATTGCAAAACTATATATATTCAAGTTCCAAAATATTACCTTTTCCATCTGTTTGGTCATGCGCCCATCTGTCTTATAGTACACTATATCCCCCGCCTCGCCGCCCAAGTCAATAATCATTGCCATATTATGAACCGAGTTATAAAATCGATATTAATTTACGACTATAATCATGTTCCGCTTCTACTGGCTGCCCGAGGTGTATACAAAAGGCTTATCCGCTATGCACGCACGAACATGGAATCAAAAAATTGAATCACGTAAACATACTCGAAAAGATGGCACCAAAAAGTCATTATGAGATTCATGTCTGGGGTTCTTTTTTTCACCTGTTGTACCAATATCATTTAGCACGTTCGTTACAATTTCGCATCATATCAAATAAAATATCACCAAGTTTTGATTATTAATATCAACACGAGTGGGGTAGCAAACGTTTCCATTACTTTCAATCATGAATATTATTTTGATTCATATTTTGTATATATCATCTTCACTTGAAAATTCGATCTGCTGTTTCAGGCTTATTGAATTTTTTTCATCAGAGACGCTTTAGTGAGAATTGAGTATAGTGCAGAGGAAAGAAAATTGAAAATTGTAAACTGGTACTGATCAATAATTTCTTCTTTCTTTACATATATATTTTTAATATCCATCTTTAAAGGTAAAATTTGATAAAAGTTTGACCCCCCCCAAAAAAAAATATATATATATATTACTTGACGCGATTCTTTGTGATATTCCATTCAATATTTATGTTCACTCTCACGATAAAAAAAATTGTACCCCCTTATGTAAAACCTTGATTTACCCTTAAGGGTTCCAAAGTGACATTAAAGGCCACTTCAACATTTAGGTCCTTAATAGAAATATATATGTTTTTAAGAGGTAAAATAAAAGCATTTAAGAAATCCGTTTTGTTTCTAGGAGTGTACATGTAGCTAGCATTTGCAAACCCATTTTTGCCCCAATAATAGACTAGCAGATGTTACATTTCTATTATCATATTTTCAATACCTTGTTCTAGTTTTCCGCTCTCCAAAGTGGAAATTGGGCTTGGAAATTGCTCCATCAGTATGCTTTTCTCTTTGTGGCAATTGATGGAGATTTAAGGCAGAATCACACCTTTGCATCTTCGCCTGCGTCGGCCAAGCGTTTTTTTTATTTAAAACGTTCTCCGAGCACACAATATACGCTGGTGAGACGGTGGACTAACGTTCGGCTTGCACTCAAGGAGCGTACGCCGGGCGTCAATCAACCGTATGACCTACGTCTTTGTGCGTCAAGAGAGCGTTTTTAATTTTCAAAAACACTGGGCCGACGCAGGCTAAAATCGCAAAGGTATGACTCGGCCTTAAAGGGAGATGGACTGAAGTCGTGGTCAGAAATCGATCGGTTGGCTTGCAAGCCTTCCGGTTACGTTCTTGTTATAGATAGAAAGACACAACTGATAACGCATCTTAAAGGGATGGTCAGAATTTAACCGAGTTAAAGAAGTCTTGTGTATAAGCACTGTCAATATTTATCATTTTCCGAATAAAAAAATCAACTGTGTCAAGATTAAACATCCCTTTACGACATGTCTTGAAATATGCGTATATCACTGTCACAATCCAATTTGCCAACATAATATCAATTAAAAAATAACGTTCTAATTTATTTAAAGATAACAATTGATATGTCTATATTTGAGTTACTTATAAAGATATGATATCATTACACGCAGGTAGAAAGTCTCCTTTCTCTCTCTCTCTCTCATTTCTCATTTCATTATTACACCAAGCGAGCAACAAACTTCTAATCAATTGAAAGGTTTCAATCTCACAAATTTCATGCTACATCTCTCATTCCACTAACGCATTACAGTCTATCTATCAACGACCAAAATAAATGTCACCTGTTGGGGACCTGTTGGAGACAAACCTTGTTGGTAACTTTTGTTTAACGCTTTGCAGCCAACTTATTATTCGAGTTATTACTAATGGTCATGAAAAATGTTCGAGTAGCGAGTAGAAACAGTGGGTGAATTGTAAAGTTGCAAAATTAAAACGAGTATGAGTAAATTGATTCAACCGATTTCGATCTGAATCTTTGCTTTTGGAGGCAAAATCTTTGTAATGAGAGAAATTGACTGCAACATTCGAGGAAAAGTATACCCAAGATAAGAAAATACGAAGTGCATATTTTGTGAATCGCCGCCCATCAAGTCGAATTTGATTTTACATAACTTATCACAGTGAGTCTTCCTTGCATCTAAAGCCCCGGTCACATAGGACCCCGGAAGCAACACGAATCACCCCGACTCGTTGTTCTGAGGCAGTTAACTGTAAATTAACAAAGAGTCGGGGTGAATCGTGTTGCTTTCGGGGTCATATGTGACCAGGGCTTTATAGTTGAATAAACAGAAGAAAAAAAACTATCAACCTGAACGTCCACATATTTTGTCAGGTGAATATCGAGAACTTACTCTTTATTTGAAATATGTTGGCCCTCCAATTATCTTGTTTTTGCAGTTGACTCCAAATTCATGTGGATCGGTAATCACTGGATTCATGATTTTATTATATAGTTAGTCGTGTGACTTATGAGGCGATGCTGATTGAAGAAATCAATCCTCCATCATCAAATCCCAAGCGATCTTTCCCTTGTACTATACGGTTAGATTAAAAAGGTGCACTATTTGAGATAGCGTCTTCTAAATGTCATGAATGTTCGGCAGAGCTTCGCTTTAAAGCAGAATGGTGACAGATCTTGAAAGGGTATCTCATGCAAAAAAATTTTTCTTATTAATATTTTTTTATTTGTTTTTTATTTTAAATTTTTTCCCTTTATTATTTTTTTATTATAATAATTTTTTTTTTAGTTTTTATTATTTTTTTTTTTTTATTGTTTGATTCTCATGCTAGATAGTTATTTAAAACGACTTGCACGAAGACAAATTCACACAATGAAACAAATGGACTGACACAAAAAAGAGTGCACAGTCTTTCTCAAAGGCTCGCACGGAGTAGAAACCAGACGTACGGAGCCAAAGTTAATTGTGAACGAGACGTTTATTTTTCTTGCAACTACTTATCCACATCATTTCAAATAAAGTCATTTGGGTTGATGTGCAAACATATTTTTTAACCTCATGGTCCCTAATTGACATGAAATCACCTAATACATTAAATATACTAGGTTACCAACATGACCAAGTGAAATTTACATTAAAGGAAATTTTATTCAATCATCTTCAAATTAATCATGCATAACATGCCGCCCCAGTACTTGATTTTTGTTTCTCTAAATGATTGTTTTTCCCCTTGTAAATTACTCGAGAGTGAAATTCATCCCATCAGCTAATATCAATTAGCACATACGAATTATGTTTTCCTTCTTATTCCCCGACCACTTACATTCGATAAAAATAACTACCAACTCTGCAAATTGATGCAAATTGTAAAGAAAAACAAAGGCATCTCCATTAATAAAATTCAATTCCCGTTTTCTCTTTTGTGCTCCCGCGCCACCATACACCACCTGCACGGCGAGATTGCGATTTTAGCGGGAAAAACGAGAAGCAAAAACAAATACAAAGTACTTTCGCGATTCACTATTCCAATCGTCTGCAGAGAGAAGGGCGCGGGGACACGTGCAATTATGACCGAGGTATTCATGTGAACGTGATAATCAAATCAAATACTGCTTCGTCGTCGTGTTCATCACGTTCGTTTGGAGGCAGAAACAGACGGATGAAGGCGAAGACGGGGGTGTGTGTTGTGATTAAATAATCATGATAGGTGATGTTGAAAGGCACCGACGTATGCTGAGCGACCCCCAGACAAATTTCAGGTGTTGAAATGCTATCCACATGAAATGTTTCAATAATTGCATATTTTAACGTGATGAATTATTTTGGCCGTGTTTAGGCCTATTTCAAATGTAGAAGAAAGAATGTAAAAGAATTCTTCTTTTTATCAACCCCTTATTGACCTCTTGTGTATCAATAAAGTTTAAATGAATTTCCCATAGAAGAGACAGCATTTACTTTGAAGAACAATAAATTGAATGTTTGCTAAAACTATTGCACAATGGATGTAATGTTACACCAGATACTTATTGGAAATAAATGTATAATTTTCTATATATCTTTCCTGTTAATTCTTGTACATTGAAACTCTTGACATATTTAGGGGAGGATCAGATAAGGTTTCACGATCTTATTTCGCACTTGAACGTTTTTAATGATTTTGACCGTGTTTGTTACAATAGAACAGAAAAAGGGGCAAATTCAATTAAATAACATAAATGAGTGTTCTTTTGCATGCAATTCAATATCTGTGTATATCTTAAAACAAACTATTGAATGGAAAACAAATGCATTATGTCTCAATATTTCTTGCTAAAAGCTTCATTAAGTTTCAGACATTAAACAGTTTGCAACTCTCATTTAAACATTCTCACTATTCAATTTACACCATAATCAATGAGGTCATTGAAAATCAAATTACTTTCACAATCCGCAAATGCAATATCATCTTAGTGATAAAAAAAAAATATGTTGCATAGTATGTCCGCATTATCACTCAAATCTTATATTGATTGAGGAGTTAAAAGTTAAACAAAACGTCTTGTGAGCGTTTATTTTTCTTTTCAAAATTACATGATCGACTAGAAAACGTGTTTTTCGATTCGCAATCCCAACTTTCTGCAACACGCCTTCGACGCAATTTTTTTCTTTTCATTTATTATTGCTTCCAAAACAGATACTTGTTCTAAAGATTTGCACGATATAACAATTCATAACTTTTTGATTGGACTATCCAATATTCCTCAAACTTTCACAATTTGTTAATCCCACTTTCCTCCACCCCCTCGTCAACGTCTAGGGGAATCTATAAGCTCCCCTTTAGGTTACATTTGTAATTTGACTCCTCTCCACCTGCCCTCGCCCCTCCCTTTTCACCCTGTTCTGAACCCAAAGTTAACCCACGCTTAAATATTATCATCCATCTTAACGCACGTTCTAAAGTAAGTCAGTCATGCCTTACACGCTATAACTCTCTGTATACTCGACCAAGGATAATACAATTAAGCCGGAACACAGCGATGTTGGAGGGTAAAAATAAATAACCTGATCAAATTGTCCCTCTATAAAGTTATGAAACGCCCGCAATATTCATGTCGGATAATTGCATAATCAGGTGTAGCGTCACTGACACTGCTTGGTTACTATGCATACGTCAGAACAATAAGTAAGAGATAACTCTTCTCGTGCATGAAAGCAAAATGAAGGTTATTCTGGTCAAATATTTGCCTTATTCTCACATTAGAGTAAATCCAAGGATGTTCCTTAAGTTGAGTAAATATCGAGTTCTCCCAGCGGATTAAGACGCAAAAGGTGGAATCGTGCTTCTACAAAAACGGTGGTCGCATTTTAACAACAGACTACACGCATCTTATCAGCTTTTCCTCCTCCTTGCTTAACTTTCCAAGCTCATGTGCGAGTAAGAAGAAATCCCCTTGTATGTGCTGGAATTTATGTAAATCTAGTCCCCAGGTATTGCATATAATTCTTGAGTTATCCTTGTTGATCGCTGTCGTTTCATAAGGTTAGAAACTGGGACAACATGTCTTGAACATGCTTTTAACGGACTCTGATGAAAATGGTGATCGCGTATAGCCATGTCACAACACTTTTTAAAAAGGTTATCGAACAATTATTTGTAAGGTGAATTCTCACAATATTTGGTAAAGAATGGCATGCACGATATTGCGCGAATTCTTAAACAATCATGATCAGGCTGTGTACACTGCTGGTCCAGGACCAGTTGGTATAATTGCAGCGGGAATAAACACACACGTACCCCATTTATCAAAATGTTAGGTAAAGTTTTCTAAAATTGATATAAAATAACCGATGAACACTTATTAGTTGTGTGTATATTTTTAACTCACATGTAACAAAGAAATAGCAGGGTTTTTTTTATACAAACAAACCGTTTGTATTGTGTATGATTGTTGTATCGTGTTTGCTTCACATTCGGCTGAAATAGCATCCTCGAGAAAATAATGAAAGATCATATTTTTTTTAGAACCGACTAGCCTATATACTAAGGCATATTCTTTTATTCAATTAATAACCAACGGTCATTTCATGAAAACGTATTTAAAGTGATATGTTCAAGACTCTTCGCTTTCTTTCGGCCGCTGATCGTATATCAATGTCCGAAAGCGATTTGAATTCACAAACCTATTTACAAAAAAAATGAATCGAGTCTCATTTAATAGGGATTCCATAGTTCAGGGATAAAATACAGGTCTGTTTAGGTTTCGATAAATCATTTTATGCTTTAAAGAGACCATGCACGTGCCTATATGTTGTGCCGTTGTTGAATTAGTCTGTTTAAAAGCGCACTCCTTCATTTAGGGAGGAACCATCTCTCTTCACTTTTTACCCACTTAATCATTTAGAGACGTTGAAATATCTGTCGAAATATCTTCTCAGCGAATCCCACCGTCACGACCAAGTGTATCGTTCATCCATTTCCCCAGTTTTCCTCAAATTACCCTAATTCATTCATACAGCCATTGACCTATTAAACAATTATTCTTTTTATGAATAGCCCGCTATCGTACCGAGGATCTTTTCCGATCCTACCTTCCAATCACCCAACTAACAGAAAATCAATTTTCTACCCGTCAACGTGCGAGCTTCGCTACCTTGCCTAAATTCACCCAGTGCATGCACTTTGGATGGGCATTTCTATATTTTCGCATTTTAGATTCACAAATGACATTGGGAAATATTGGTGAATGGTTCCGGATTAGTGTGATCACTCTGCAATCAAATGCTAGTCAAATTCAAATCCTTTAATGGATTTAGGACATTCAACCATGTAATTTGAAACCAGATTTAGAAACCCACCATTGGGGAATGGAAAGGGCAGGTAACAAAGCAGTGCAATAGTATGTTTCCTCTCTTTGTCGAGACGTAAATGGCTTTTAAAGTACGAGAATGCATTAAAATGAACTATTGTTGGGAAGAAAATGCCATTGTATTGGTCAAGGGCACATCAAGGACATGTTCATGACCATACAGTATGTTGTGAACAATATGCAAAATGTTTTCAGAGATTACGTACTAATGACAAAAATTGATTCTTAGAAAAACATTATATTCATTCTTATGTCATATTTTCCCGTTTCTTGTGTTTCTCTCTCCTATTTGAAAGCGAACGATTTCAATTATAAGGAGATTTGAGTAATAGCGATGAAAAATTAAACAGTGACATTGCCCTATTTTCTGTCTTGCGCATGATCAATAGAACTCTACAAATCAGTTTTTCAAATGTAAAGTTTTCTAGTTGAACAGCTTTGCATTTTATCTATCTAATTTTCATTGGCAGAATATAATGTACTCGCTGTTTTTGCTTGTTTGTTTCTCAGTGCTTGTTTAAATTGTGTACAACGTTTTAGGAGTGAATAACATTTATACAGGGCATGTGTGTGATATTTTCACTGTATGCTGCACGACTGCATCAAAGAGAAAATGTGATAGTTTCATATCTACGATAGATCATAGTTTAATATAATATACTTTGGCATCATGTTTACTATTATTAACAACAAAATCTAATTTCAGATTTTAGGTTTTAAATGATAAGATGAAAATTAGCAAAGATTTGGCACCCCTGAGCACTTTTGGCACGCCTTCTACCTTAACATCCCCCTATCTAAGACCCCCCCCCCCCCCCCGCCCCCAATCGTGCACCCCTGGACAATGAATGACGTATACTTTGGACTTTACAAAATTGTTTTAATATTACCTATCGGTAAGAGATATTTAGTCAAATAACATCCATGTGCCACTGATGTGCAACAATGCCAACCCTCTCGTGCTGTCCAAAAATGAATAAAAGATGAGAAAACTAAAATGCGATCGATCAAACTAACCTTTAGATAACAAATGCAAAAAAAAAAATCAACTCTAAGACTTTTAAAATTTAGAAGCGTTTAATGTAGAGAGAATAATGGTGATTGCTATGTCCCCTTCGGTTTACTTATGATAGTCTATAGTTGCAACCGCCCTTGGAAGCGGAACTTTTTTATCGACAATACCGAGCTATCAAAGGGCAAAGAAATTCAAAACCTGTAAAAGGAAAAGAAAACTGAACTAGGTGACGAAAGGAGAGCATAATTCGGGACAACAGGCTATGCCAGGAAATGGGTTTAAACTAACGTTTGTTCCTATACAAGGGAGCACAAATTTGGTTGACAATTTATTGGGTAAACTTTGAGAGTGTATTGCATTCCCACCTCAAGTAGGCTACGAAAGGCCGAGGTCACATTTTAAACATCGTATCAATTACCAACTTAGTCTGTGTGACGTCACAAACAGGCCTGTTTAAATCGCCCAGAAGTGCACTTTCCCCACGCGGACGTGTGGGTAGGTTATTGTTTAAGAGTACCCGGTAATGTTGATTTCATGGAACTTGGATTTTAAGAATGTAGCTGTGTGTCTTGTTGGTTTTTTATAATGAATTTATCTAAGAACTGTACTATTGGGATAATCAAAGTACTACTCAAGAAACTTTCATGTTTCTATACCGATCCACGCACTTTACTTGCCCCATAATGTCGGTTATAGTCAATAAATTTGTCTAAAAAGGGGACTCTCGTGATAAACAACTCTATGTAGAAATCTATAATACCATAATATACATTATCATAAAGATTTTTCATGTTTGTATAAAGATCCACTTAATTCAGCTTTTACTTAATTTTACTTAATTACTTGCCCCATAATGTCGGTTATCTACAATAAATTTGTCTAAAAGCGGGACTCTCGTGATAAACAAACGTATGAAGGAATCCGTTATTCTTTATTGTATTCCTAAAGATCTTTCATGTTTATATACCGATCCACCCACTTTACTTCCCACACAATGCTCTGTGCGGGTTTTCGAGCATCTACTGGCGATTTAAACGCCCAATTTGAAGCCCACTTGAGAAACGACGCAAGAGTGCAAATCGAATGGGCGATGAGGTCTGGCTTATTTGGTAAGCGTTAGCCCCCCGAGCAGACAGTGGCAAATTATCGTTAGAATATTCAAAATTGTAGTCCTCAAGAAACTTTCATGTTTCCATACCGATTTACTCACTTTACTTATCCCATAATACTCTGTGCGGGTTTTCTAGCATCTATTGGCGATTTAACCGCCCAATCTGAAGCCCACTTGAGAAGCGACGCAAGAGTGCAAATCGAATGGACGATGAGGTCTGGCTTATTTGGTAGGCGTTAACCCCCGGAGCCGACAGTTCAAGTCTCCTATCGATTTCGTTCATGCCCGGACAGTGACATAAATTAGAAAGTCTGACGAGACTGGCGGAATCTATAACATCGAACCGCCCTGCCCGTTTACATTGGAAGAAACAAAATGAGAATCTAATGTACTTTTAGAGGAGAAAAAAACTCATCCTGTCTTTTTTTTCGTTGCGAAAGAAATGATGTATTGTATTTTATTGATGGGTAGATTGGATTACCACTTAAGAAAACCAATGTCGAATATGTTTATCGATTGAAAATTATTATTGGTGTAGGATGGTTAAATGTCCGGCCGCGGATTTCGTCCGCCTTAATCGCAAAAGTACGCAGACAATAACGATAAAGAACTGCAGACCAATTTCTATGTCGGAGGGAGAAATATCTCCACGCATGAATGTCGTGATTTCTACGCTCTTTCCCAGCTTATGGAAGAATGGGTTATTCCACATCCGAAAAAGACACTAAATCTTTCATAATTCTAAACGAGAGTATAAATTTTCTAATTTTCAACAGTTTTCCCCATAAAGATTGATAGTCTGTCTCTGTTTATCATCATGTTGTAGTTAGTTAGGCGGACGAAAATTACGACCGGACATTAGCACCTCATACACCGGGAGGATGACAGCGGACAGATGAGTGGGAGAAAGTTTCGAGTGATGCTATGGTTTAAATCATGGAAGAGGATAAAAGATGAATGAGAAGGGGAAACGTTATTAGGAGAGAGGTTCTAAGAGATGATACGGGAGGGAAAGTTGTGATAATGATGATGATAATAACAATAATAATAATAGTGGCTACTTGTATAGGGCGCAGGTCCACCTTTCGGTGCTCTTACAACACCCAACACTGGCAACATACTAACAAAGTATCTATTGGTTAAAAAATGTACAACTTATAGGTAGATTTTTTTTAATTTGAAACTTGATTTTATTCAATTCATGGTCGAAATTTGAAATTATATTTCATCATAGGTTGATCCTATTTAAGCCTATATAGTTCTATGAACTGTATGTTCCCGGTGCTGGATAAATTTCGTCCAACTTCTTTTATGAGATAATATACTGTATGTTATGAAAGGTAGGAGTCCGAAAAACTACATCAAGTTGCTTCTAGCATCATGACACATGAAGCATGTACATCATTAAAATTATAGCTAGGAAATTGACAATCCATCCATTCTTCATTTCATGTCGTATCTGTATCTAATTATATTTCTTTTGATGAAAAACCGTAAATTATATTCATCAATCAATCAATCAATCGTGCAACTATAATATCAGAAAAATCAATCTAGCGGTATTATTTTGTTGAAAATTGATGTGCACAAATAGAAATCGACGGGGATTCCTTGAAAGGCATGGACGTATGTGAAGAGAAATTTTGAAATCGATTACACTAGAGAAAAGCAGACAAGAAAACAAATAAAGAATGGAATTGTGCTCAAGATAGATAAAAAGAAATATACGTGATTAAAATGATGAAGAAAGAAAAGAGCCGAAAGTTTGTCGATCCATGTACTTTCAAGATGTCATAATGATAATAACAATAATAACGGCAGAAATAATAATACAGCACTTCATCGTTTTAAAATCTCTCTATACGCTTGTATAAAGCAAAAGTAAATACATAGGTATATAGGTATATTTCTCACTTTTATCTTTAATTATTGTGTTTTTCTTGCAATATATTTAAATTCCAACGATATATGATTATGAACCATTTCAATATCTTCTTTGTATATTTTATATTTATTTTGCATTTTACTTGTGAATATTGTTCTTACTATCTGCGTCATTTTATTGTGTTATCAGGACATTGATGTAAAACAGCAGATTGCTGATCTTTTGTACCTGTATGAATATATTCTAATAAACCAAAATATAAATAAATAAATAAATACAATCAATAAATAACCTTTGAACAATAAACGTCAAATTTATCAAACGATAAGACAAGAAAATAATTTGAGTAATCGATGATAATATGTGTCCATTCCCATACATCATCGGGCAGTTATTAGAATACTGTGCTCCTATAAGTAGAAGACCAAATAGATAATGGTTATTCCTTTTTAGCCTACATGGCGATTGCTCTATAAAGTTTCAGTTTTGAAAATGTATTTCTTTAGAATAATATCAGGGGCGTACCCC
>BQKZ01002172.1:12633-27905 GCA_036244855.1 Temnopleurus reevesii | reverse complement strand
GGGGGGGGGGGGGGGTTAAAGGCCGTCTTATCTTTCTCTCTCTTTCTCCTACTCAATGTATGGGCTCGAGGTTCGTCAATTTACCCACTGATACCTTATGCCCCGGTTACATAGAACATGAACCCCGCAAGCAACATGATTCAACACAACTCTTTGTTCGGAGGTATGTTGCGTAAGAATCATGTTGCTTCCGGAAGGGCATTAGTTTAGAAAAGCTTGGGCTAGAAGCATACGAGGATATACGACACACGACGCGCTATAATTTTGTTATCCTATTTAATCGTTCGTTCTGTTTCTATTTTCTCTTCTTTTAATCTACAGGATGGACTGGACCAAGAAGAAGCTGAAGCCGAGAAGAGGTTTAGCAATCTAAATATGGAACCACTGGAATCTGGATTCTACAAGCGATTCGGCGGCGGCAGTATGGAGCCCATGCAAAGCGGATTCTTCAAGCGATTTGGAGACGGCAACATGGAGCCAATGCAGAGTGGATTCTTCAAGAAAGGCTTCGGAGGCTCCAACATGGATCCAATGGAGAGCGGATTTTACAAGCGATTTGGAGGAAACCTGGACAACCTGCAGAGCGGATTTTACAAGCGTTTCGGCGGCAACATGGATTCGATGCAGAGCGGATTTTACAAGCGGTTCGGAGGCAACATGTCACCCATGCAGAGTGGATTCTTCAAGAAAAGCTTCGGCGGGGGTAACATGGAGCCCATGCAGAGCGGATTTTTCAAGCGCTTCGGAGGCGGTAACATGTCACCAATGCAAAGTGGTTTCTTTAAGCGATTCGGTCAAAATATGAATGCGCTCCAGAGCGGTTTCTTCAAGAGGTCCGACGAAGAATCAGACTGAATTTTAGGCAATATCAAAGACAAATATCTCAATTCATAAATAAAATAAATCTGTCCATTTCTTTATTTCCGATGTCTTTTACCACGTCTTAATGCATTCAGTTCTTGATTTGTCGGCGGAAAGGGCGGGGGCGGTTGAAAGACTGTATAAACTGAAGAAAAAAAATCTTATAAAAAAAATATATGTTTCTACGCAACAACCGAGACAGATAAGGAAAAGTTCTTGAATACCTGTTTACATTCATTTTATAGAAGTTATGTGAAATCCTATGCTAAAGTTTAAAAAGTCTAGAATGAGCATCATAAAATTATTTAAATTTAAGAAAGAGAAAAACAAAACGGATAACTAGACAACCTCATTTTTTAATAAATATGCTATGGTGTATTTGAACTACTAACACATTTGTTATCATTGAATTATGTAATAATTAACATATTTTCTGGATTCGACTGGTTTTAGAGTATGTTCATTTTGTATAAAACGCAAAAGAAACACAATTAAGAATTTCGTTTTAATTGAATAGTGCTTTTGACTAAGAACCCTCCATTAATAAAAGGGGAAAGAGAAAATTCTCTTTTTACGTTGGAGAGAATGCTTATCTTTCCCGTGGTTTTTAGATGCCTTTATTTAATTGAAAGTTTTTATCCTCCTTCATCAAAGTTAGCATTTTGATCTTTTGTATAATTGTAGGTAAAATTTGCATGTACACGCCTGCTATAATAGATCTTTGAAAATGCTGTTAAACATTCACAAACTATTTGTGCACTGAATGGAATGTACCCGAGTCTTCTGGCATAGTCTATTAGAAAAAAAATTATTTTACAACTTTCACGTGTAAATAAATTTGCAAATACAAAGTGACATAACTATTTTCAGTAGTCTGATTTATGTATAGATTTGTGTTAGAAAGTTTCGTTAATGAACGCACCGAGGTCTTTTATCAAGTTTGATTTATTATTTCATGATTGTGTTTAATGAAAGCCAAATATTTACACAAAATGAAATCAAATACTGCATAAATTACTTAAACATGAATTAAAACGATATCTTTCATGAAAGTCAGAAAGCTAAACTGGAATCTGTTGAGATGATGTTGGGTTCTCAATATTGGTCATTGTTCTGGCCATTATATTCGAATTTAGTCACGGGAAATATGATTCTTTTCCTATTTTCCTCTGTCCCGTATTTAGAACCCCCTAAAGGTTCCCTTAAATCTTCTTAAAAACCTAACGCCGTCAATGTGAAAACTGTTTTGGTATTCATAGAACAATTTAAGGTTCCTATTAAGCATTTTAAGAAGCTTTTGGGGGGACTTCCTTTTTCGAGGGTTCCAAATATGAGATAAAAAGGGTCCAATTGGCATCCTTTCCTGAAAGTGCACGATGTATGTACGACCTTCAATGTTGATCTTCATATGATCACCTACAATCAGACAAAGGTGAAGGTAAGAACGTCTTTGAAGCAAAGTTCATTGTTTGAATAATGACACGAAACTGGAACAAACAATAAGATGATGTTTTAAGAATTGTGCATCAAAGAGAAATATGATCAGATTCACCCAGATGAATGTTAATTTACCGATTGTATACTGAGCCGAATAAACTGGTAGTTAGAATCATGACCCCCCCCCCCCCCCTCTCTCTCTCTCTCTCTCTCTCTCTCTCTCTCTCTTTAAGGTTTCATTTTATGAAATATTTGTAATTTCTGATAAAGCTGACCGGTTTTCCTTTTCACTTTTCTCATGATTTTTACAATTGTCATAGAACTTTAGAATTGCAGAGCTTTCCATTATTTCATTGATATTAATAGCCTGATTAGTGGGTTTACATCTCAGTAAACAAGAACCATTTAATTCTGTATTAAGGATGTCATGTGCAAAAACACATAATCCTTCCAAAAGGAAATAAAGAAACGCCACAAAACGTAATTATTTGTATAGAATGTCATTAATCTGACGAGAATTAGTTTTGAGCTCTACTAATGCATCATAAGGTGATCTTTAGAAACTGAGAATTGTTCATTCTTTACCATAATACATACACACTGAGAAAAAAAATGTTCTCGAATGGTTCTCTACTTGCCTAGTATTTTTAGTATGATTACTGAAAAGGTCTCAACCTAGAAGTCTTGTGTAACCATTGGTAGAGAAACTTTTGTGAGCACTTTTACTCTGATGTTCCAAAACACGATGAGAATATTCTGAGTTGCACCTTTTTGTCTAAAAATATAAATTAAGCGGAATATCTCTTGGCAGGGTAATCATTATGTAAACTCATCCCTCATTTTACACCAAGCATATCACTAGGGACACATTATCTCCTATTTATCATGCATCACTCTGTGGGCTGTGAGTCAAAAGGTGTGACGATATCGTAAGCTAACATGATACTCTTCATTCTCGCCATAAAATGTCCCTTTCTTTTACGTCAGAATAAACAAGACCAAAGCATAAACCCGTTTTAAGTTCATGTTCGTGTTCTGAGTGTGTTATTTGTTGTCTTTTTATGGATTTTTCTTTCGTACACTTCTGAAACTATATCGGATTTCCTAAATCTCACCTTCACCTTCCTTTACATCGTAATGTCTCATCAATTAAACATCATCATTTCAAACCGATGATTATTACTGAGTTGTTTTTGGCAAATTTTCAAACTGGGAATTAAAATTTCTTTGACCCGAATGGAACTGTAGAAAACCGTATTATCCCGCTAATTAACCGTTGGCAATGTCTGATGGGTTCCGGGGGGCTTGGATATTGCGATGTAAATAACATTCATGTAAAAAAAAAACCAATTCTAATTCCCTCTAATGATATGAAAATTACTCTTTTTCAAGCAGCAGTGTAAATCTGGTTAAACNGTAGAAAACCGTATTCCCACAAATTGACGGTTAGCAATGTCTGATGGGTTCCAGGGGCTAGGATATTGCGATGTAAATAACATTCATGTAAAAAAACAAAACCAATTCTAATTCCCTATAATGATATGGAAATTACCCTTTTTCAAGCAGAAGTGTAAATCTGTTTAAAAGGAGAGTCTACCCAAAAATAATATTTCTTCAACAGGAGCAGAAAAATTATATGAACAGAATAAAAAAGTTTGGGAAAAATTGGACAAATAATAAGAAAGTTATGAATGTTTATGTATTTAGACAAATTGGCAACTGATGACGTCATAGATGCACAAAACTGACCATTTATTACATTCATATCAATGTCATAAAATGCTATTTTTCCCTAAAAATATGATTTCGTCAAAACTTTAAACGTAGGATATCTTTATAGTAGATATATAGATGCACTATTTGCATGTTTACATTCATAAAAAACTTTACAGCTCTCTGTAAAAATGAGGAATTTCGCACCATATTCATAATAAGAACTTTGGTTAGTTGTGCACCCATGATGTCATCAAATGGAGAACATCTCTGGAAATTTCCATTGATTTGCTCATTTAATTTTCAAATCTTTGAAAAATCATAACTTTGTTATTACTTGTCCGATTTTATTCAAACTTTTTTTGTTTTACTGACCATTTTTTCCGCTTTTGTTAAAAAAAATTACTTTTGGGTACACTCTTCTTTTAAACAGTTGGAGGGTGCCACATTGCTTTCGAACAACAGATAATAATACGGTCTACATCCGGAACTGTACGGTCCAGTCAAATAAGCTTGTTAAGTGTTGATCCACATCAAAATGATATGGGTCAGTGAGCGTCTTGACGGCTCGAACACGGTCGATTCAATTTTCTTTTTTATTCCTTATAGAACTCTGGTTTGAGATATATGTCCATGTGTTACTGCAGCAAAACTAGAACCTATCTGGCTAATTCAGACCCAAATCAAATGTGCATTGTGACTCCACTATCTGGGATTTTTGTAATATATCTTTATTATTTTCCGACTTTAATCGGTCAGATTTCAAAGGCAATAAAACCGTATCGGGCTGTATAAAGTTCTTATCAATCCAGTTTGACCCATATTGACCGGTATCCATTACGAGACTGATCAAAGCGGTTTTCGATGGCTCGAAACGGGTCGATATATTGAATGTATAATATACTAAATACTTCAAATACTCGGGAACACACTCTTAAAACGTTGGACGAAAAGTGTATTCACTACTGAGCATCAATCTCTACATCCAACTATTGGTTAAAAACAAAAAAACGTTTGATATATTTCAAACAATTTTGTGCCATATATGTCCAACATAAGGTGTAATTTTGCAAGTTTACTACAAGTTGGGCATAACTTAACCAACAGTTGTATGCAGAGTTTTATGTTACCTATTGTTAACGGGGAACCAACCCCTGGAATAATCGCGCTCTCATTGAATGAAGGAAAATCAAATGTACAAACTGTAAAAATATGAGCAAAATCGGACAACCCGTTCAAAGATTATGCATTTTAAAATTCACCGAGATTTGACGATCACTGCCGCTCATGGGGATCCGTGCGATCGGCAACACCCACGGAATATGTGACGTCATGTCGGACAACTCCGCATTCACTTTGTACATATAATAATTAAGAATGGATTAATTTAAAATTTAGATTAAGGTTGCAACGTACATTTTCTCAAAATACATTCAGAATCAATGCATCAATGCTATACCCCGACCGAAAATTGGCATTTTCTCGACTTTTCCGAAAAAAGAGAAAATGTGAAGTCTTGTATACAGAGTGAATGAGGAGTTGTTCGACATGCCGTCACTGATTCCGTCGGATTTGCCGATTGCACGGATCCTCATCAGCGGCAGGGATCATCCTAATTACCTCTGTGACTTTGAAAGTTCATAACTACTTTTGAACGGGTTGTCCGAATTTGGTCAAATTTTATTAGAGTTTGTTCATCTGATTTTACTTCATTCAATGAGAGGATAATCATTCCAGGGTTTGGTTTCCCTTTAAAGCCATTGTTTAACATTGTTTTCATTTTAAAATTCTCAACTGCCAGATCCTAGAGGTTGTCTGAAAGGTTGATGGTGCATATCAACTAAACTGGGAAAATATTAGGCTTTAAATTCAACGTTTAGTGCTTGGAACAAGCGAAAATCTAAAATGTCGCATCCATAGGTTTTGTACAGGAATTAATGCGTAATCCTGACGCTTTAATTCAATGTACATATATATCTTGATAGTGCATGTATAACTTTCTTTATTTTTGCATCTGCTGTTGATTTTTAATCTATCTGAATATATTTAGATAGGACAGACAGCTTGGTTTGAGAATTTGTTAAATTGAGCAACCGCAATGTTAAACAGTGTCTTTAAGTAAACACTCGCCCAACTTTTTAAGGAGTGTTGCGATAGGTCCATCACGTGATGTGATATCATTCCCGGCTATCAACCCCTATGAGTAACAACCTCCATAATGACCACTTAAATCGAAGAAATCTGCCAGGAAATAGCCACACTTAGCGCTTCTTAAGTATAACCTGGGGCCAGTTGCTCGAAAAAGTCTTAGCTATCCTCTTCATGCTAAGGCGTCTTAAGTTCTTGTGCCACCCTCTTAACATAGCCGTACCTANGTCCATGCAAAGGGGTTTCAGGTGCAGACGACGTCGAATGAGATATTGATATCGAACTCAATCGAATACCGTCATAAAAAAATGGAATAGGGAGGATCGAAACATGTGACCGATCACGTGCCAATCATGTCTAAATAGCCCAAATATGCAAATTCATCAGGTGCTTATGACTGGCGGGTAGGATAAAGTGCAGGCATGTATTACAATTATTCGATTCCGACTGAAAAAAAAATGGAAGAGGGGTTCAGCCGATGAATTCCATGATGTGCGGAATAAATCATAATGACCAAACAGAGAAAATATAGATTTAAATGGGTTTAAGATGTACTCGTTTTGGGGAGCAAACACTTGTGGTAAAGGCAGACTTACACAATTTGCGTTTTTAGCCTGTATCGGCCCTAAAATTGAAAATGCTCCACAGGCGTACAAAGACACAGGTCATAATTATGGTGGACTGACATTCCGCCTGAACGCTCCTTGAGTGCAAGCCGAATGCCAGTTCACTTTCTTATTAGCGTATATTGTGTGATCGGGGAGCGATTTTGACATTAAAAACGCTAGACCGACGCAGGCTAAGAACGTAAAGGTATGAGTCCTCCTTACAATCTCGAAACGAACTAGTTCAAAGTGATAAGAGAGTATAGTCAGCTTGATTTTAAAAGAAATTATTATTATTCTCAACTATAGAGTGTTTTAAGAGTATATAATTATAGTGGCTCTCTTGCAAACCAGGCCCTGTGGCTCGAACGAAATCATCCTGGGTTTATTTTCAAAGAAAACTTGAATGAATAAAAATCAATAAATTGATAATAGGCCTTATTAACATACCTTAAAGAAAGTATGATCGATGATGATGATGTTTTGAACAACAACGATAGATACTATGACGGATACGTTACAATACTCTTCATCACTTTTCAAATTACTTAAATGGAAAAAAATTTCACCGATTTTCTTGAATAACATTTCTATTCCACTTAATTCTTTTCCTCCTTATCGCACAACACTTGATCTTTCGCTGGTGATTATTGCCAAACCTAATGATTTCCCCTTGGTATTTGTGCTTGAATAATGCATATTATCTTACAAATTGCCCTGCACTTTTCCCCGGGGAGGGATTTATGACGAAAAGCTCTCTGAACAAAAATACTGGATCCAGTCCTGACTGGATGCCTTTTCCTTGTCTTTTCCTCTTTCTTTCTCTTTCTCTCTATCACGCTTTCTTTCTCTTTTCCTTTCCCCCTCTCTATCTTCTCTCCCTCCCCCTTCTCTTTCCCTCTTCCTCTCTCTCCCTCTCTTTCTTTTTTTATCTTTCTCTCTCTTTCTCTTTCTTTCACTTTTTTTCTTTCTCTCTCTCTCTCTCTCTCTCTCTCTCCCTCTCTCTCTCGATCCCTATGCTTTCTGACCCTTTCTCCCCCTCTGGCGTCCTCTCTCTCTGTTTCTGCCTCTTTCTGTCTAGCTATTCATCTTTCTTTCTCTTTTTCTATGTATCTATCTCTCTCTCTATTTAATTTCTCCCCTCTCCCGTTCTTCCCTCTATCTCTACATTTTCTCTCTTATGTATCTAAGTTGATATCCCAAATCATTATTGCTCTATTTTTTTTATCTCGTCTCTAATCTTTTGATAGTTTTTGCTCTTCATTTTTTCTTTTCCTATCCATTCTTCTTTTTCCCTTCTACTTCTTCTTCACCTTATTCTCGTTCTTATTTTATTTCTTTTTCTTCTTCGTCTTCTTCTTCTTCTTCTTCGTTCAGTTCTCCCCTCTAATTCTTTCCTTCTTTGTTCCTGTTTTTCTCTTTCTTGTTCTATATTAAGGGGTTTCCCCAAACAGAGACATTTTCAAATGATTCATAGTTTAATATCACTATTGTTTTATTGATTATTCTTTATTTCATTATACGCAAATATATTGATTAATCATTCATAAATATTGTGACGAAGATAGTTTCCAATATATTACATTGGCAGCTCGATTTCTTGCTTGCTTGATATACGTAGTAATTGAGCGCATGGTTTTATTGTGCCTGTATTAAAAACATTCAATAATCATGATAATCAGGGCTTAGATCNTTAATGTGCTGTTAGATCCCTAATTCTAGAGGTGGGAATACAATTTTAATTTGCACGTATTTCAAATATGATTGCCTGTGGATCCATGATGTGCTAAAATCATTCCTGGGGCCTGTAACACAAAAGATGAAATTAAACTTACGATAAATGTTTATCGTAAGTCTATGGCAAAGCATGTACCATAGAGATACGATTAATTGCAAAATTTATCGTATCTCTTTTATGTTACAGGCCCCTGATATGAAATATTTGGGCTGTGAATGTCCGATAATATTCCATTCAAATATAAATCCAAGTTTGATCACTCATTTCTCCCTCTGAGCCTACATAGCTCTTAGGTAGGGGTATAGCGCAGTTTACTATTAACACAGGTCAGATGATACACAACCATTGACAGTGCCATGAAGTGAACACTGAATACACCGCAGTACACATACATACACACAAACGCACACACATACACACACAAACACACACATACACACACACATACATACACATCGCCAATGACTCTATACGCTCTGAAAATGAAGCAAAAGTTTCACCGACGTTGAGCAACATCGTCAACACAAATATTGGTCAAAATAATTATGTCAAGTTCTAATGGAATCGCAAAATTATACCATATATTGGGCATATTACAAACAATAGTTGTGTGGACAGTACTGTATGTTGTCATGTGATGGGTACTTTTATGGCTAATGTTTTAAAAGTGAATTAAAAAATGTTACAGATGTTAGGAACACATCTACTTGCATGCAATGTTGAATGTCATATGCCAGTCATATTTTCAGCTATATGATGTGGAGCCCTAAATGATTGCAACAAAGAACAATCATATATAGGCCCCCAAGTCGGCATGCCAAATGCGGTGGAAATTGACGACATTCAGAACATTTCTCTTTCGTTCCTATATTTCCGAAGCCCTCAATGTTTCTGCCACTTGAAATGATGACGGGTGTTATGTTCAAACAACATTCAAGGTGGTTGATGTTTAACCAATCGTATTTGGGTAACCGTGCAGGGAATGAAATGAGATGATTATCGGCGATGAACACAGAGATAGGTNCTCATTGTGTAAAAATGGGAATTAACTATTATTCCTAAGGAGCGATAGCCGAAGGCATATAGCTAGCAGATACGGGTCAAGGTGAATGGAGCTTCCGTTAGAGTGTGTGGAGTGTGAATTTGCATTCACTTTGCACGTGAGGCAATTGTGCTGTTCAAGAAAGCGACGCACGGCGTCATTTTAGTTTTGAGATAAGAGTAAACTATTTCTGGGTCGATTTTATTCAGACAAATTATGATCATGCTCTAATATTCTATTGAAAATATGTATTATGTGAATATTTTTGCTGCAGCTCAAAATGTAGCTAGATATTTGAAGCGCAACCTCTCCCAAAACTGATCTATACGTTCAAAGGCGTCCATGTGAAGGGGTTTTAGGTGCAGACGACGTCGAATGAGATATTGATATCGAACTCAATCGAATACGGTCATCAAAAAATGGAATAGGGCGGATCGAAGCATGTGACCGATCACGTGCCAATCAGGTCTAAATAGCCCAAATATGCAAATTCATCAGGTGCTTATGACTGGCGGATGAGATAAAGTGCAGGCATGTATTACAAGTATTCGATTCCGACAGAAGAAAAATGGAAGAGGGGTCCGGGTTCAGCCGATGAGTTCCACGATGTGCGGAATAAATCCTATTTTGTTTCCTTTTTATTTAACCCTTCCACAGGGCTCCTTTATTAAATAAATAAACATTATTTACAATGGATGCTTACATTTGAGAACATGAGGATTACAACATAAAACATATACTGAAAAACAATTTAAATCCATGAATTAACGTGTTTTTAAAGCAAGCCCAAAATGATTATTAAAAATTAATGCAAACAATTTATTATATGCAAGTTACAAATTCAAATATAGATACATAAACATAACCGTACATACATATGTATACATGTATTTTTATACACGTACACATGCACAAATATACACATGGCTATGGCGTACAGAAACTCAAAATTTCTGTAATGGTTCAAAAACATTTTTTTAATTCTTGCCATTTCTTTTCAAAAAGAGTTCCTTTAAGGCTTGTCTTTGCAATGTGTTTCTCCATATCATAATATTTTTTTGCTTCTGAACAATTTTTTCAAACGAAGGTACCAGGCTTTTACATTTAGCTGTATATATTTCTCTTCTTACAGTAATTAAACTGAATTATAATGACCAAACAGAGAAAATAAAGATTTAAATGCGTTTAAAATGTACTCGTTTTGGGAAGTAAACACTTGTGGTAAAGGCAGACTTAGACAATTTGCGTCTTTAGCCCGTATCGGCTAAAATTGAAAACGCTCCGAAGGCGTATAAAGACACAGGTCATAATTATGGTGGACTGACATTCCGCCTGTACGCTCCTTGAGTGCAAGCCGAACGCCAGTTCACTATCTTATTAGCGTATACTGTGTGTTTGGGGAGCGATTTTGACATTAAAAACGCTGGGCAAAAAACGACGCAGGCTAAAAACGCAAAGGTATGAGTCCTCCTTACCCTACAATCCTACAAAGCCAGGGTAATAATGCTGCAATTGTAGAGCGTTTTGAGATAAATAGTTGATAAGCGCTATATAAAAGCCGTTAACTATTATTATTATAATCTCGAAACGAACTAGTTTAAAGTGACAAGAGAGTAGTCAGCTGGATTTTTTTTAATTATTATTATTATTCTCAACTAGATCGTTTTAAGAGTAATATAGTGGCTCTCTTGCAAACCATGTGGCTCGAACGAAATCATCCTGGGGTTTTTTGCAATGAAAACTTGAATTAATAAACTCAATAAATGAATAATAGGCCTGATCAACATACCTTAAAGAAAGTATGATCGATGATGATGATGTTTTGAACAACAATGATAGATACCATGACGGATATATTACAATACTCTTCTTCACTTTTCAAATTACATAAATGGAAAAACACAAGCCAAATTCACCGATTTTCTTGAATAACATTTCTATTCCACTTAATTCTTTTCCTCCTTATCGCACAACACTTGATCTTTCGCTGGTGATTATTGCCAAACCTAATGATTTCCCCTTGGTATTTGTGCTTGAATAATGCATATTATCTTACAAATTGCCCTGCACTTTTCCCCAGGGAGGGATTTATGACGAAAAGCTCTCTGAACAAAAATACTGGATCCAGTCCTGACTGGATGCCTTTTCCTTGTCTTTTCCTCTTTCTTTCTCTTTCTCTCTATCACGCTTTCTTTCTCTTTTCCTTTCCCCCTCTCTATCTTCTCTCCCTCCCCCTTCTCTTTCCCTCTTCCTCTCTCTCCCTCTCTTTCTTTTTTTATCTTTCTCTCTCTTTCTCTTTCTTTCACTTTTTTTCTTTCTCTCTCTCTCTCTCTCTCTCTCTCTCCCTCTCTCTCTCGATCCCTATGCTTTCTGACCCTTTCTCCCCCTCTGGCGTCCTCTCTCTCTGTTTCTGCCTCTTTCTGTCTAGCTATTCATCTTTCTTTCTCTTTTTCTATGTATCTATCTCTCTCTCTATTTAATTTCTCCCCTCTCCCGTTCTTCCCTCTATCTCTACATTTTCTCTCTTATGTATCTAAGTTGATATCCCAAATCATTATTGCTCTATTTTTTTTATCTCGTCTCTAATCTTTTGATAGTTTTTGCTCTTCATTTTTTCTTTTCCTATCCATTCTTCTTTTTCCCTTCTACTTCTTCTTCACCTTATTCTCGTTCTTATTTTATTTCTTTTTCTTCTTCGTCTTCTTCTTCTTCTTCTTCGTTCAGTTCTCCCCTCTAATTCTTTCCTTCTTTGTTCCTGTTTTTCTCTTTCTTGTTCTATATTAAGGGGTTTCCCCAAACAGAGACATTTTCAAATGATTCATAGTTTAATATCACTATTGTTTTATTGATTATTCTTTATTTCATTATACGCAAATATATTGATTAATCATTCATAAATATTGTGACGAAGATAGTTTCCAATATATTACATTGGCAGCTCGATTTCTTGCTTGCTTGATATACGTAGTAATTGAGCGCATGGTTTTATTGTGCCTGTATTAAAAACATTCAATAATCATGATAATCAGGGCTTAGATCTGTAGACGTTTCTCTTTTTGTAATTTTATCTGAAAATATGTTACTGCTATCGTTCAGAAATGACAGAATCTTTGATTTTCTTTCATAACTATATTTCGAATTTTCAAGCTAACAATATATTTATGTAAATAATTATGAATGACGTGGAAGAATATATAAGTACAAATGAAAATGTGAAAACGATGGAATAGGTTTATATAATAGATTTTCAACATGAATATCTTATCTAATATGGATAACATTAGCAAAAATCATTCTGATAAAAATGTGATTTCATCGGTTATAATCTTTTTTTTACAGGTGATTGCCCATTGGAACAATGCCTGATTTTTTTTTTACCATGTTATCCGTTGGTTTGTGATAAACGCTCGCTATTTCGAAAAAGGAAACCCCTATTAAATTCACATTCGCAAGTGTTTGTTATAAATCGTATTAATCGAATCAATAGCTATTCATAAGGAAACTGAAATTGTTTTATTTAATTCCCCTAAAAATGTAAAAAAATTCGGCGACAGTTTCGGGCAAATGATTTTTCGGAATATTTTTTTCATCTTTGGATTGTTACTTTGTTTTGATTGGGGATATACTTGAAGCCCCTTGAAAATAATATGTAATAAAATTTTATAGAATAAGAATCCGGCCCATTTTTTCAAAACAATAATGGAAAAGATGATGATGATTTTGCGCTGAATTACTTAGGGAGGTATTCATGCATTTTCAATTCTTGTCAACAGACAATTCTACCATTGTGCAGTCACTTGACAATACATCTTAAATAATAATATATGCAATTTATATAGCGCACGTATCCACTCTCGCTGCTGAGTGCTAAAGGCGCTTTACAGCATTATTATTACCCTTGCTTTAGACCGGCAGCAACCAGCGTACTTGGCATTGCAAGGAATAAATCTTAATACAACATGCATTCATGCAAGATCAGATGTATGGTTATTTTACCAACACAGTATTCCGAGCGCAAATCAGAGTTATTTTAAGGTTATTAATTTCATACATGGAACATGCCAGGGGACATACCTGACTACTATTGGGTTCTTAGCTTCGGCCTGCGTCCGACCGGGTGCCAGCGCTATAAAACGCAAGTACACCAGGCTAACTATACATCGATTACTGTCTCGCGCTAGAATCACGATCAGCTTATAGAAAAGACTTCAAAAATAAAACTTTCAACGTTATGGAAATTAAGTGCTCATTTCGATTTCAGTAAAAGGTATAGATTTGATTTTTTACATCCGTTTCGGAAACCTGCATGAGGCCGATGTGGAGCGCATGCTGACTGAAACCTTTGCGTTTTTAGCCTGCGTCTGCCTTCCATTTTTGTAAATTAAAAACGCTCCATGGACGCACAACATACGCAGATCAGACGGTGGACTGACGTTCGGCTTGCGCTCGACGAGCGTACGACGAGCGTCAGTCCACCGTAATACTGAACTGCGTCTTTGTGCGTCAAGGGAGCGTTTTTAATAATCAAAAAAATTACGCTGGACCAACGCAGGCTAAAAGCAAAGGTGCGAGTCGGCCTTTAAGTCTGTTGCGGAAATGTGTGACCATTCGATAAGACGTGACAATCTTGATTGAAAAAGGAATTTTGATCTGACGTGAAGTGATCTGATGATGGCGCTATTCTCCAAATGGCTCCAGCAAGATCAGGGTCTTGTAATCAGTAGATCGAGAAATAGAGGAAGAAGAATTTTTTTCAAGGTTAGATTTTTTAACAGATCAGTAGAAAATATAAATATAAACCCAAACAAAATATTACATTACACTTTTAATTAGCAAGGAGACAAAGGGCCTCGGTCTTCTTTACATTTTAGGCACGTTGTAAAAAAAAAAAACTTGTTATGTACTTCTAGTGAATGGCTCTCCTGAAACCAAAGTGTGAATAACAATTAAAATAATTAGTTTTTTTTTAAATGAAAATGAACATCTAATTGCCCCGTTTATAACGTTTACTATTAGATCTAAATTTATGCAAGTTAGGTGATACTTGAAATGCATCAAGTTTGTGGTAGTTGTGGTGGTGGTTACTTAATAATAACAGCACATTTTAATGATTATCTTTTCCTGCCAGGTACCAATTTACCTCACCTGGTTAAGTGCAGCACAATGTGGATGAATTTCTTTCTTGAGGAATTTAACCACATGGGTGGAAAATCGAACCGCTGAACCTAGGACGTTGAAAGGCGAGAGTCAGATCTACACTACCACGCTTCCGAGATTGTAGTTACGTTGTTAGTGGTAGTGGTGGTGGCGATGGAAGTGGTCAAAGTGGCCGATTGTGGTGGTGTCGGTCATGACGGTGGCAGAATGGTTATAATATTGGTAAATGAGGCGGTTGTTATCGGTGGTATTGATCGAGGCCCTGTTGGTGGAAGTGGTAACGTTAGCCATGTGGTGGTGATCGTCTGATGGTCACTGGTGGTGGTGTGGTGGTGGTAGTGGTAGTGGTGGTGATGGTGTGGTAGTGGTGGTGGCGGTGATTGTAGTGGTGGTTAATGGTGATGGTGGTGGTGGTAGTGGTAGTGGTGGTGATGGTGTGGTGGTGGTGGTGGTGGTGATGATGTTGTTGTGGTGGTTGTGGTGCTAATGGTGGTGATGAAGGTGGTGGTGGTGGTGATGGTGATGGTGGTGGTGGTGGTTGTGTTGGTGGTGGTGATGAGGATGGTGGTGG
>BQKZ01002172.1:0-12005 GCA_036244855.1 Temnopleurus reevesii | reverse complement strand
TGGTGGTGGTGGTGGTGGTGGTGGCGGTGGTGGTGGTGGTGATGCTGATGGTGGTGGCAATCGTGGTGGTGGTGGTGGGGTGGTGATTGTTGTGATGATATTTGTAGTGATGTGGTTCTGCTGCATGAGATGGTTATTTATGATGGACATAATGTTGGCTCTAATCAAAGTACTTGCTGTTATTAGCTAGAGGTAATAAGTGGTGATTTGCATTAGCAGCTGCGGCAGTAGAATGGTGGTGGTGGTGGTGGCGGTGATGATGATGGTGGTGGTGGTGGTGGTGATGATGATGGTGATGATGGTGGTAGTGATGATGATGGTGGGGATAGTGGTGGTGGTGGTGGTGGTGGTGGTGGTGATGGCGCGCGGCGGCAGTGCCGCGATAGGGGTGAACTACCTGTACCCGGGAAAGTCCCTTTCTACTTCCGCCCCAATCACCCCATGCACGCATGCCGCATCTTTTTCACAGCAGTGACGTCATCACCCAGTCATCACACACTGGCCGCACGCAGAAACTCCTTCCACAACAGTCTCTCGGACCTCCTGAAAACCTTTCTAAATCACCATGGCTGAACAAGTGTAAGTTGAAATCTCATTACATTTTACGAAAGATAATATTCATGTGCACATATGTATGCCTAAATTTTTAACTTATTTTTCAAATTGATGTTTTTATCACACCAAACATGAACGTATATCACGGCGGAAAAGTCGGCACGGGATTCGTGGAAGCATGAATGCCCATCCCACCGAACCGTCGAAATTCCCAGGCCAGCCAGGCAGGCCAGGCGATCCGAGGCGGTAGGGCAGCGTGCGACAGGGTACGAGGTGCAATGGGTTGTCCCTCATGCATGGATACGTCCATTGTTGGACAGTCAGTGAGAGATTCGTACAAACACTTAGTAAATGAAAAGTACAGCCAACACCCACTTTTTATGCTAGTGCAATGATTATTATTTATCTTTTTAAACACCTTCCTGATCTAGTTTTGGATTTATATTTCCTTTCTATTCCAAATACCAACTTCCTCACTGTGACTTTGGGCTTGGCAAAAAGTGCAAAGTCATGACATGACATTTTGAACCATGAGACTCTCTGACTGTGTGAAGACTCTTATTTTTATTTTATGTGAACTTTCCAGACAGTCTGTAAAATTCACATAAAAAATAACGATAGTCTATTGTTTTATTTTATCGGTTTAATTATTCTGGTCATTTTGATTCCGAATTTTGCTTGGTTTAAATCAACAAGACTATTGAAAAAAGGATCACTTTAAAATCAATTCAATTAAAAAAATAAGCTCTTCAAATTTTCTCAAAACACTGAGATACATTATGAAGGCCCAACTCAGACGCTATGTCAACATTAACTTCCCCATAATTACGGGAATACACGTAGAATGAACGCATCATACATATTGCTTCTCTGTGCATTTTAGATTTCATATAGTTTGCAGATTTAAAAAGGCAGAGAATTATTATATTAACCACCAAAATATTTTGTCTTGCTTCTTCATCGATCTAGGCCACAAATTATCTTGGCACTGACTGACTCTCTGCAAATGGCTTTACAGTTTTACAAACAAGGCCCTCTGCCCTGTGGAACACAGATTGTTGTTGCACTCAACGGAAATTTGGCAGACCACCACATATTAGATAGTTCTAATGGGGCATGATTGATAAAAAAAAAAGTATTCTTTTATTGAGAATTGGGTTGAAAAAAAAATAATTTTCATTTTTAATTTTCATTCAAATAAGTTATGATTTAACTCATAGATTGACATGTTCACGTAACCGAGTAACTTAATGTCATTTTTTTTAATGAGTGTCTGTAAAAGTTGAGAGTTATCATCAATTGTAAGTTGCAGTTGATCAGGTGCCAAGCAAATACATTTTTTCATGTGCATCATTAGAAGCGCAGATCATGCACGAATGAAAATGTGAGTTTCAATTTGTAACTGATTTGTTGTTGATTTGCAATCAACTTTCTAGCAAAATTCCTTGTAGATAAGTCTTACATGTATTGCTGACATGAAATGTGTTAAGGATAGAAAGGAAAATATTTTTTTATTGTTGTTGTTGTTTTTATTATACATGTACATGTAAAGTGATCTCAATGGGAAAAATTCAGTAAAGTGTACCTTAGTTTTAAACCATTCTATACAAATTGTTCACAACTCTGAGCAATGTTTGGCTACATTTTTTTATATTTAAAACAACTAAAATGTTTTAGGAATAAATCTGTTTCATTAAACTTCACAAATAATGTGTGTACTTCCTTGTTTCCTACAACGTATGTGTACATGTACAGTAGCCTACTATTGTAGATGGTCCAAAAATCCGCTTTCATTTCTGTATCTCAATGGCATTGTTTGCCTGCATACAGTGGTTTGCAAAACTAGTAGCAGGAAATAGTTCTCCACATACTGGAGGCAATCTCAGTACAATAGGAAAGATACAGATCATTGCTCAACCCAGATGTACTTTTTGTTGTGATGCAAATGAGCTTTAGAAGGATTAGGTTGTCCAGATACAGTGAACATTGTACAATGTATTTATAAAGTGTAAATACATGTAATGTGCAGTATCCAGTTCTTTTTGTGTGGGAAAGCACTCCTATTGTGGAAGTCTTTAAATGCTCTTTGAATCATCCATGAATGTATTTTAAGTCCCAATGAAACACCCAGTACAGATTTACTGTACAAATGCCATGCATCCCCCCCCCCACAAAATAATTTAGATCTTAATCTTCTATTTTAAAATTAATTTCCCTGTTCTATAATGATTGTTGAAATTGTGCTATCTTACAGTATTTAGAGACAAGTAAAAAACTAACCAAACAACAACTAACAAATCTCTAAACAAACCTTAGCACCACTCTAAAGTTATTTAATGGACATAGTCGGTACCAACCAGTACATACAAACCCTGTATGTGCGAGTTTGCGCAAACAAATATTGGTAAATATTGTCACAACATTGTATGTCTATAGTACAGTGTACATGCATGTATGTGCACATGTGCATAGTACTTTTCAGGGTGGATGGACCCAGTACAGGGGGTTTACAATAGATGGAAATTTTATGCATACCACACAAAGGTTGCTTAACCCATGGATGTATGAACACAAGGATAAAGTTCGCTTAGAAGTATCTGTGATGCCGCGCAGGTGAAATCATCAGAAACATGACAAATATGCACCCTAAACAAAAGATTTACTCAGATGGGAAAACAAAGAAATACATGTAGCTCTGGTGCTTAACACCGTAACACGAACAATGTTGAATGTTTAATTGTGATGCTGATTGAATCGTACAAAGTTTTCGCTGACCTAGTCACGCAAGTTATATTTTCACAGGATTTGGGTGCAAGCGAACGTACATTGTACTTAGTGCCCCAAAAACTAAAAATTGAAATGATGATTTCTTAATTGCCCGCACTTGCACGCGAATATCAATAGGTTTATCTGACAGAATGACATCTGCAAAAAGCAATATGAAGCGTACAACATGTGGAAACGTGTGGAAATTAGTAAAATCAAGTCGAAAATAAGTTGTTATTTTCGAAATTTTTAGCTATATCTTCAAGAGTTTTTATTGAGATTTTATGACACGAAAATTTGAAAATATTTTCTTGGTTGCGATAAAAACAACTGCACATCTATCGCATAAGTTTGGAAATCCCTGAAATGTACTGCGCATCATACATGTAATTTTAAAAAGTTGTTTGGTGTCTCTTCCCGCTCTACTGGTATTAGGCGGCATCAGAGTTAGGGATCAAAGGATTTACGAAGCCCAGTGATTGCATTGTTGTTCTTTTCAATTACACCATGTGATTTCCATTTTTGTGTTTTGTCATCACTCCTGTTGCTTAAAGCCCCTTGCTTAACCCAAGGCCTGCCAGATGATTGTCCCACATAGCAACAAGTAATGTAAGCTAACTGAATTCCAAGTATTGTAGTCTTATTGTCATAATCTGGTGTAAGGAATACCATGTTATCTACATTCGTTTGGCAAGAAACTCACGTAATATTAGTCAGCCCGCGAATGTACTCCCCTTTCCCTTAAATTCAAATTGTCCTAATCTACAAAAAAACAACAACATAGATTGTACAATGTATTGGGACCTTTCCTGTTAAAGTTCCTGTACATATTCATGAGGGACAGAGATCTTTTAGCAAAATAACACCCTATTGATTCAAAACATTTGCAATGGATCTAGCAAATCAAAAATGTATATTTATACATATTCCCAAAGTAAGTTATTTCATTTCAAATAACTGGCAATTATAATAATAATGATAGAAGCAATTTATATCTTTAGGGCTCATATCCACTCTGCTGGGTGCTCAAGGCACTTATGCTCTATTATAACTCTAGCATTTGCCCGGCAAACACAAGCGCACTTGGCATTTCAAGGAATACGTATTCCTGACATCTTGCCTCGGTTGAGTGCAGCATAATGTGGATGAATTTTGTTACGGAAGGAAATTAATACCATGAGTGAGACTCAAACCTGCAACGCTCTTATTGTTCAAAGGTGAGAGTCACAACCATTAAACCATGGTGCCTCCACATTATAGACTACATGTATATCAGCTCTGAAGAGTGCTCCAATTGCTTTTGGTATTATTATTCTGACTGAAGCAGAACTTGCTATGGTGCGTAAACATTTCAAGAATATGCTGCCAATAATACATACCTATTTACCTCACCTGGGTTGAGTGCAGCATACTATGGATGGATTTCTTGCTGAAAGAAATTGTGAATGTCACTCGAAATATGACCTACTGGTCTAATCTTGTGTAGGACCAAGAACCTCTCCTTTGTTAGAGGTAAATAGAGATGCCAAGGGTTCTGGATTATTCATGTGATCAAAATTGAAATGTGAATAATGCAAGAGCTGAACAAAATTGAGAGAAAATGTGAAAATATTAATCATACTCTCGGCCGTTCACATACTGTATGTATGTGAATCCTTGAATTCATACCTTGTCCATACACCTCATTGACGCTTCCTTGTTATTAAATTGATAGAATTCATCTACAACAAAAACGGAGCATGTTTGTGTACCAAACTTTTCATACTGTATTCTCTATTACCGTAACTCTTTGTGCGTTAACCCCCTGTCTGTTGCATTATTTAGGGAGTGTACATGTTTGTATGGGCGAATCTGTGCAAAAGTGCGAAGGAAACGGGCCAACAGATGTTCATTGACGCAAAGAAAACGTGGAATGAGTTAAAGGCCATACTGGTTCCAGATATCAATGGGTTACAAAAATGGAATTTTGGCTTGAAATGAAGATTCTGAGCACGAGGATCGAAAGTTCAAGACCTTTTTTTTTTACTTCATTTTCTATATTTCATTTGACGAACACATGCTGCTTGAGCTGGGCTTTAGAGAGTACTGCCAACCGTTCCAGATTAAAGTGGGTAAAATTGATTAATCTACATGTATGTTAGTCAAGATGTTGGGTTGATCAAAAGTGGAAAAGAGAACATGACAGCAAAAAACCACATGCTCAGCCATAATGAAAGCTTTCAATTTGTACACCTCATGCTCTGGAACAGTTGGCAGCTCGGGCAATATGAACAGTGTAGTCTTGAAGTAATGTGATTACAGCTCACATCAGCTGTAATGTACATGCTGGGCAGATTTATAGACCTTGCAATGCATTAATAGAGACTGTAATCTAATTGAGGGATTGCATTCTTGCAATTTCAAAGTCACCAGGATTTGTTAATGCCTTCATAAGTGTACAATGTACATGTATGTATATTAGTATTCTGTGTACAGGACATCAGTTTAGGTTAAGGTTAAAAAAAGATGCCTATAGTTGATCACTTTTTCTTTTTATTTCAAACTAATTTAAAAAGCCAAGCCTTTACATGTATATGATAAAGGATTGTAAAATGCAATACAGGGAATAATTTTACTTTTCACATTTGATTAGCAGTCTTAGACATTGAGGAAACTTTTCCAATTCCTTACTATAATACAGTTTTATGTAAAAAAAAAATTGCTACACAAAATTGTGAAAATGCATAGCAAATTGCGATGTTATACCAGGAAAATTATTCCCTGCAATATTTTCTTAAATATAATATCTTCTAAAATATATTCAGATTCTTTACAGAAGTCAAAGTTTTGTAAAGATGATTGTACAAACACATGTAGATTTTGCTGACAAACATAGCAATCATGATGCAGATAAAGGCATCAGTTCATCATCACATACATTTACACTGTACAATAGCCTGTTTCGTCTATAGTGTAGACTGCCATGAAGGGAGCCAAAAGTTGTTTATTGGTCATGTACCATTTTCTCCCTTTTGTCGCCTGTAGCAATTTACATAGAGTGGGGCTGAAATTGGAAATAATCCTTGGTCATTTCCCAGTGATCTATGCCCGAGATTAAGGATGGTGCCGGCTGCATATTTGATGTCTCATTTATAAACAGCTTGCACCATGCACTGATTTTGGCATGAGATAGCTGTTTCAGCTGCCAAAATACTAGTTGAATATTTTATTCCATTTTATTTTGCAGTGCTGATATCGCTCTCATTGGATTGGCTGTCATGGTAAGAAGTTTTCTATTCTATTTTAGTGAAAACTGAATTTTGCCAGACCTCTTGATATATTTAGCAACCCAATATCCTTTCGAATTATACTCGCGATCCTGATATGGGGTTGAGTGTATAATGTCACTGCAAATATCTACATGTACATGTAGAGCCTCATGAATTTGTAATAAATCTAAATAAAATAGAGCAATATGAAAATGCTACCTACATGTAGATTACATGTATGATATCATGTTTTGTGATTATTTGATATAAAATTTCACCTTCAAACTAGATTTTCAATCATTCTTTTATAACACATTTTTGATTGATTAATCAATGCAATGAAACATTCATAAAACCAAATGAAAATAAGGGATGACATTGATTGATTTCCTTTTGTCATTTTGATTTTTTAATTTCCAGGGCCAAAACCTCATTCTGAACATGAACGATCATGGCTTTGTGGTAAGTGTATAGTATCTTTGTCATGTGGTTAGAATGAAATTTAACTATTCATTAGTTCCAATGCCCTTCATAGTAACAGAATATTTCTTTTCCATTGTCCTCTTAGGCAACCAGTTTTTACATGTATTCCTGATATTAAAAGGATGTTTAAACAAATAAGTTCATTTTTTGGCTGCCCTCCACTGGCCAGCCAATGAAAATGGCTTTACCTGAAAACATTCTATTGACATAGTTTTCATTACTACATAATTTGAAAATTAATTTACTTTGAATTGAATGAAAATTAATCAACAATTAGGCAGTTTTAGATGCAGATGTTGAGCGAAATTTATACACAAATTATGTTCTTAACAACCCTAAAGTTTTCCCAAGGTTTGAAGGCAAACTAGATTCCAAGTAAATTTGTAAATAACACTTTACTATTCCAACCATCCGAGCCCTTATTAGAAACGGGACACTTTTCTCATGAGATAACATAAATGTACATGTAACATTGCATTTTCTCCTGAGAAAATATTTGGCTCAGCTAATAGGCGATTCACATTTAAATTCTATCATGTACAGTGTACAATGTATACTGTGCAATGGTAAGCATCTCAGCTTGTACATTCACGTATCTCTAATTATTTGTTTAGGTATGTGCTTACAACCGTACCGTGGAGAAAGTGGAGCGCTTCATGGCAAACGAGGCTAAGGGTACAAAGGTCGTGGGAGCCAAGTCCCTCGAAGAAATGGTCGCTATACTCAAGAAGCCTCGTCGAGTCATGATGCTTGTCAAAGCTGGGAGCGCTGTTGATGCTTTCATTGACAAACTGGTAAGTTCATACTGTACTGTACATTGTATATTGTTATAGTAAATTATAGTAAATATTAATTAGGAAAAGGAAATTTGACAAATTTGATATCTCTGGAAAGGTAAGAGGCTGTGTTACATAAGTGCATAAGTGTGGAATGCTCTATCCTTACCTAAAATAGTATGGGAGGCCGAAAATGCTCAGTTCTTCACAAAACTTTATCGAACCATGGAAAAAGTGGAGCGCTTCGTGGCGTACAAGGCCAAGGGTACATAGGTCGTCAGAGCCAAGTCCCTTGAAGACATGGTCGCTATAAAGCTCAAGAAATCCCGTCGAGTTATGATGCTTGTCAAAGCTGGGAGCGCTGTTGATGCTTTCATTGACAAACTGGTAAGTTCATGGCTACATGTTTTAATGATAATGATAATGACATGGTCGCTAAGCTCAAGAAACCTCGTCGAGTTATGATGCTTGTCAAAGCTGGGAGCGCTGTTGATGCTTTCATTGACAAACTGGTAAAAGTTCATGGCTACATATTTTAATGATAATGATAATGATGACGATAATAATAACGTCAATGCACTGCCGTACATGTAAGACTCTATGCACTTAAGAACATGAAAGATAACTGAAAGATGCCATTAAATAAAGGATGTACTCATTTAAATTGCTCTTTAGGTAGGTGTCCATGGAAGATTTAAACTTTGGTATTGTGGATGAGTTCTTAAATGAGATGGGATGGTATTCCAAAGTGACGGGGCAGTATGAGCAAATGTCCGATAGAATTTTGTATGAACACTAGGGCACTGTAAAAGGTCTTTCTGAGCTCATTGGAGATTACAGGGAGATGCGGTAATTACGAAATACATGTAATTTGTTAACCAGCAGTGATTAAACTGTCAAAAGGTAGACCATTCGATAAAGTTGGCACACGTTTTTTTGTACCGGTACCTGGTCTACACATCAGGCCTTTTAATTAGAAGGAGAACAATTTCCAAATCTTGACAGTTTTTACAATTTTTACCATTTCCTCCTCAGTCAGGGGAGTTTTAAAAAGTAGAATGATCACTGTTGATTATCTTTGAATTTGCCACATGATAAAACAAAAATTAGAAATCACCATTTTCCCAAATGCAATTTCAAACTTTATTATAGTCCCATAAATGGATAGTCATTTGAATATCAGATATATTCAATGGAAATTTTATAGAAATATATTTTGCAAAATAATACTTTTGCCAATTTCAGTTTTGGAGAATAATTTAATTTGCTGAAAAATATTTCCTGCTCTGAATTTGCTAATTAATCGGGCTCAATGTCAAAATCATTCATTATTAATAACATTGTTATCCTTGCCCATCAAAGTCAACTGTTTCCAAAGCATGGGATTTATTATTATTGTACACTTTTGTGTTTTGAGGTTTGGCTTCTTTTTTTCCTCAAATTGATAACAAGCAAGGTCATACTGGATAATTGTTTATCTACACAGAAGTGAATTTCATTGTTCAAAATTACTGGCCTGGTAACTGCTGAAAAAATAATTGCAAACTATTCTGATTGATAGTGCCGAATCATCGAGCTGCAGTTAGTATGCATGCTGATGCATGACCTTGGAAACTTAAAAAATATTTAATAACAGGAAGATATTTGTTCTACATCCTGTGCAAATCAGAGTACAATACATTTGTACAGTACAGTGTGCACGTGTAGCAAAGCTGTTTCTGCAACCTTTTTACTTTATAGTTCTCCTTGTACATTAAGTTCCACATGGGTTTTCTACCTCGTACCTACAGGGTGTACATGCATGTATAATTTGAGTTTCTCTGTTCACTGGAATGTGCCAGCAGCTTCAATTTTATGACCTAAAATTTAAGATCATAAAATACCATGCAATGAAAACCCCAAATTCTTCATGCTATAATTTTGCCAACCCCCTTTCATGTGCATGTACTTGTAATATTTGTACAGGACCTTTGTGCAAATACACATTTTCACATACAGTACCATTACAGTATCTGTCTATGCACCCAGTGTAAAAGCATACATTGTCATTGCAATTTCCTTGACTTCATGTCAAGATATACAATGCATATAATTTGTTTGTGGTTCTTTGATTTATTTATTAGGCAATCAATGGAAAAAGCATATCAATCAATCATTCCAATTATAGATCATTTATTTGCTTTACAAAATGAAAATTACAGACTGTAATTTTTAGTACTCCCATCTTGGTTTCTCATTGATCTTCAATCAGTTGTTTCCCATGGGTAATGTTTACTTTCTCGAAATATGTAGGGTGCATTCGTTACTGTTTGCCCTTTGATATGATTTAAGGGGTCATTGTCTTTTTGTGAGTGGTGTTTAACTGGTAAAATGAAGAAATGATTCAGCAGATATAACCATTGTGGGTAGACCAGTTTCAGAAGAGAAACCAGTGTGAATGGAATAATTTATTTATCTTGATGATTTACAGTATATGTGATTATAGATAGATAGTTGAAATACAAATTTGTTCATTTATCGGGTTACCTCAAGCTTTCACATACATGTTCATGTACTACAGCTAATATCTACCTATCTATATAAGTACTGTATAAGCTGAAATTTTCGCGGTGGATTTATTTTCGGGAATTTCGCGGTCTTGGCATCGCAACAATTTCCACTCCGTATGATGCACATTTATATGTGTGCAAACACTGTCAAAAACGTGAAAATAACAACACATTGAAATGTTAAATTGGTCTCAAATTGCAAAAATATGTGTACGCTAAAATATTGGCTTATATTCATTCATTCATTTATTTTTGTATTGATCTATCTATCTCAATTAGTTTATTTTTAGACTGATGTAAATTGAATTAAAAGGAATCAATTGAAAACTGAACTTAGGTTGATGCTACATTTACATTTTAATACATGTAAGTGAATGAGACTACAGTGGAAACTCGAAACGAAGGGCTTAGGACCATAAAAAATACCTTGTTATACTGTAGCAGTAATCCCTTCATAGTAGAGTTAAGAGAGGTTAAAGAGAGGGGACCAGATGTTTTACCTCTTTTTATAAGGAATTTAGTTATCAAATTTTTTTATACTGCATTTCCACTGTACTTTCAAGTTAGACACTAGTGTATTTGCATTGAATGTGAACGTGTTACATGTTGGCACTGATATTGTTTTTTGTTTGTCTTTCCTCCTCTCTTCTTCTTGTAACATTTAGGTCCCTCTTCTGGAGCAGGGCGATATCATCATCGACGGTGGAAACTCAGAGTTTCAGGACAGTCAGGTATGTTCAAAATGGCCGCTCTGTTCTTGCATGTGAATATTAGACGTCATTTTCAATAACTCAATTAGGAACATTGTCGATAATCAAAATAAAATTGAGCTAAATCATGGTGTGGTTGAAATTTAGGCATAAATGCACTTATAGGTTGAAGTTCCCTTTTAAGTTGAAGTTCCCTTTTATACTTCGCAGGTTAAGAAGTGATGAACTCTATTCATAGTTTTATAGTTTGATAGAAATGCTCATCTCCACTTGGAATCATTGCATCTGGACCCTATGTAAGCATTTTGCTTCAGTAACTGCAGTCATAAAATATATATTAGTGTAGTGTCATAACAAATTGTCCAAGTTTAGGTTTTGACCAGTAATAGTAATTCCTTTCTTACTTTTCCAAAATTTTACAGAGGAGAGTCAAGGCTCTTGAAGAGAAGGGTTTGCTGTTTGTCGGCAGTGGTGTGAGCGGAGGAGAGGATGGTGCCAGATACGGCCCTTCCCTCATGCCCGGCGGTTCTCCCAAAGCTTGGCCGTACATCAAGGATATTTTCCAGGGAATTTCAGCTAAGGTTGGGCCAGAACCTTGCTGTGATTGGGTGAGTGAGGATATACTGAATACATAATCATTTTTTGGAGAGGGGCTGTTGTATGGTTTCAGGTGAGACCCCCTTTCTCATGCCTGGGGGTTCTCCCAAAGCCTGGCCTTACATCAAGGATATTTTCCAGGGAATTTCAGCTAAGGTTGGGCCAGAACCTTGCTGTGATTGGGTAAGTGAGAATTTCATGATTAAATAATCATATTTTGGGGGGAAGGGAGCTATTGTTTGGTGTTAGGTGAGACCCCCTTTCTCATGCCCGGCGGTGCCCCTAAAGCCTGGCCTTACATCAAGGATATTTTCCAGGGAA
>BQKZ01002171.1:87064-100120 GCA_036244855.1 Temnopleurus reevesii | reverse complement strand
GTTTTTACCACTTCATGTCGGTAGCTGATACCCCTCGGGGCCCACTTTTCAGGATGTGCAGTGATGCGAGAGACATTGTGCAACAACTGAAACCACCCATGCGTGAAATTGATTACAGCGTGTTTAAGGACATATAGGACAGTTGTACTGAGGTATTTCCAGAAATAAAACACCTTGTATAAAATCTTTATGTACGTTTTAAAAAGTGTTCCTTAACTTTTTTTGAGTAGTGTAATATTCTAAAACTAATGAAAATAAGTTGGTCCTATTTCATTATAAATTGGGAGTGTTTAATATAAGAATGGTTTAAACCTGGACTAACACATTTTACTCAAGGGATTTATATACGGCATCAGGTTTCTGAAATGTAATGCATTGTAACAAACTAAACATGTTTAGTTATTCCAAAGGGGAGTGATCTATGTAGCTCAATTTATTTTGTGATTAGGGAGAGAGGAAGAGGAAGGGGGTAATCCTCATATAGGCATGATAGGAGGACATAAATTACGCAGTTACATGAAATTTAATGTAATAATTTATCCAATACGTGTTATTATGATGGTAAATTGTGTGGTACTATTTTGTTTCATCACACAACCACAATATGCCGATGGATGGGTGAATCATTTATTCCAGCTTGAACCAAAAATGATATCATATATAGAATGGTATGAATGCTTATCTTTTGCAAATAATTTTTCAGTTGGATATAAAATTGATTTTTAACAGCATTTATTTTGTGTATCCGTGATGACGTAGACATTTCATTTCGTGAGTCGTGTATTTTTTGTTCTCGTATCATAATTATGCCAAAAATACTTTAAAATATACCTTCCTGTTGATACTACACGCTTCGTAGTTTCAAAGAATTTTTTTCTACTCGTCCCTTTTACAGAACAATGTAAGGTTGTGGAACATGACGTAATGAATATTAACTAATTTATTTATTTATTTATTAGGTCTTCTTTATACAGGGTAGCTCTTTCAATAATCACATTGATCTACCAAGGGGCCCTGAATAGTTTGGAGTGTTCTAAAAATTAGTCAACATGTCTCCGATCTGCACCATTTTCTGTAAGAGTATAATATTCCGCTTGCTCCTTGTCCCATGCCCAGTTGATGTACTAAAGCATCATGGTCTACTCGACAAATTGAATTGGAAGAATATCATATTTGACCAAGTCGAAATTGCACTCTTTTGCAAATTGTTGACAACCATGCAAAACGAAAATTGGCCCGTGTGGTATCAGAGATAACGAGAAAATTGGACAATGGACGAAATGGTCAGAGTGGAAATTGGGNGTTATACGATGTTCGTCGTTTTTGTGAGCTTGTTTGTTGGTTTGTTTGTTTGGTTTGTTTGTATTTTGTACTGAGTTTCGATATAAGCTTAATAGCGTCTGAACAATGCGTTAGTGTAGATATTCCCAATTCTAAACGGGATGACAGATCCATTCTAATACCATCGACAAACTGTCAAATGGGCTACCTCTATTTCCAACAATCAAATTGTCCAATGTATACAATACAGCTGCATTTATGTAGTCTTTGGACCCCAAATGTTATCTTTCATATGCTATTTGTGATTGGTTTTCTTATATTACCATTCTGAAGGTACGGCACACCAAACACGGCACGGCATCACGGCATCACGGCACGGTATTTACGTGATGTCTCCCCCTGTGATTTGCCAATTGTTGAACATCATTTGTGTGGAGGAGCTCGCTGACCAATAGCAACCAAGATAGCGCGTAAATACCGTGCCGTTATGCCGTGCCGTGTTTGGTATGCTGGGGCCTTTGGTTGTGCTGTCATCTTTCATATGCTGTGAATGATTTTCTTGTATCAACATTCGTAGGCCTATTTTTTCAGCACAATTATTTATATATTTTTGCCTTTCAGAACAAATTCGAGCGAAGGAGAACAAGAAGGCAGAGGCAAATGGTTCCACTTGTTCGGTATCTTGACAGGATGTCTTGTGGACGCCGTGTTTGGATCCCGCAGGTTTAATCTGAGAAATATGATTTGTTCTCATTTTTAAATGACAAACATATCGAGGAAAGAATCTAGAGTATCAGGCAAAATGAAAGATGCAGTTCGATGCTTAATATTTATTCAGGATTAGCGAAAGACTTCATAAAGAGAAATGTGTGAAGTAGTACTGACAATAAATAACTGGCCTTCATATTCAATATGGAATGTCACAAAAAGAGGTCTCAACAGGGACCGAGGAATGAGGAAGAGTGTGTACTTGGAGGTGCCGGTTAGTGGGAATGTGGCGGTCTCCATTTCCCCCCGTAAATACATTCAGATGTTACAGTTCAAACAAATTGTACAACGATTCCCCCCCCCCCCAATCCTCACTCCTCCAGTGACGTCACACTGTCCCTGATTTTGAGAAAAAGATAATAAGTGAAGAACCATATTTCAATGTAAGAGAACATTTGGTAATTTGCCATATTTGTGATTTTGAGTGTTACAATATTGCAAGTCATCAACAAATCATCTTTCAAATGATTTGAACTTGAATATTAAAATTATTATCTATAATATCTATTAAAAAAGATATAATATCTAAATCTAGTATTCTAAAACTAATGCAAATAAGTTGGCCTTATTTAATGATAAATTGGGAATAGTTATCATGGGAATGGTTTAATACAAGACTAACATAATTTATGCAAGAAATTTATATCCGGATAAAGCTTTGTGAAATAATATGCAGTTGTAACAAACTAAACTTAGCGATTCCAAAAGGGGAGTGATCTATGTAGTTTCATATAATTTGGTATAAGGGAGAGAAAGGAGGGGGTAAACCTTAGATAAAAGCCGTGAATAACCCAGTCACATGAAATGTAATGGTATTATTCATGTGGAGTTATTTACCCAATGCATGTTGTTATGATGGTATGTTGTTTATATTTATTATTTATTTATATTTGATGTGTGATGTTTTTCATCCCACATCCACAATATAGCGATAGATGGAGGAATACGTCATTTATTCCAGCTTGGCACACAAATTATATCACATATAGACTGGAATGAATGCTTATCTTTCGCAAATAATTGTTCAATCAATCTGATATGAAATTGCCTTTGTGTGAGTCCGAACTACATTTATTTTGTGTTTACGTGGCACCGTAGAAATTTCGAATGAAGAGTCGACTTTTTTTTTTAATTTTACTTGGAATCTTAATGTCCTTTTGATAATACAAACACCAACGTTTTAAACATTTTTTCTACTTATCCCTTATTACAGGGCCTTAATACACCCATAGAACAATGTAAGGTTAGTGAGCATGGCGTTAAACAGTTGTGGAGTGGTTTCCGATTTATACCCTTTCCTTTAAGAGTATAATATTCCGCTTGCTCCTTGTCCCATGCCATGCTGATGTACTAACACGCATGTACTCGACAAATCGAATTGGAAGAACATCATATTTGACCAAGTCGAAATTGCACTCTTTTGCAAATTGTTGACAACCATGCAAAACGAAAATTGGCCCGTGTGGTATCAGAGATAACGAGAAAATTGGACAATGGACGAAATGGTCAGAGTGAAAATTGGCATGTCACCTTTAAAGAGGTGAAGCCAAAATAGGCCATTAAGTCTCTGGCACATATTGGTGTAGATAACCAAAGTATTCCTCTCGTAAATTGAAATTGTTTGTTGACGCTCCACTTGCGTTAACTATGTCCGGCTTGCAATCGACGTGTGTACATACTCGTGTCAGCCAAAAGTGCGTCCTGCGAATAGGGGTGGTTAAATGAATTCAATTAACGCTAGGAATACGTTGGCTGTATAGCGCAAACGTGTTACTGCACCTTAAATGGGACACAATGGGCAAATTTCAACATTGATGAAATGGCCACAAACCAAATTACCTTTACTAAGGTATATAGTATCAAAGGGGTCGTTACTATCCAAAGTATTGTGTTCCGTGCACAGGTGTAGAGAAAATTATTTTTGCTGAATCTCTAGAGAAATTCCCATATTCAAACAAAATCGAAACGAGGTCCAATTCTTCTTTCATTATGTCGGAGAGTATATAAGGAAGACGTGGATAGAGTTGCAAAATGTTATTACGGTGTGCGCCAAATATGTTTTTGTAAAGAGAGAAGAAATAGGGGACTGGAATTACATCGTCTTGTAAAAAATAAAACCATCCTTGTTCACTTCAAAAAGCGAATTATTTCTTGTGGCCGTCACCAATTTTCTACTCTGAACTCACAAACACGTATGTCATTCAGACACCGGGGAATTCAATTTTCATGCATTTTCCAATTGCATATATTGTGTATCCAAAGAATATAGAGATAACTACATTACACCACCTGTACAGGACAAATAGAAGATTTCCTGGGAATTTTGAGGGGGTGGAGATAACTTGATAAGTTGATGTTTGAAATAATTATTTCGCTAACATTCTTTGCTTTGTGCACGTACGACATATTATATAAAGCCAATTTATGCTCAGTGTTTTTGTTTCAAATATGGCATTAACTGCCATCGTTGGTTATACGCCTGTTATAAGCTGAAATCGTTAGACACTCGTCAGACTTATAGACATATAAGAGCGTATAATGAGCTTATGAACCACACTTGCATAGCAACATACACCAGGTCATTTACACAAAGCTATATGATGAAAGCTATATCAAAACTCCAGATGCTATCGAAATGTCGTATTGGTTCAAAAGTTTGACTCATTTTTTTTCTTACAAATGTTTATGACATATACCCTCTGTTTATCGATGACAAGAAATGTCTTATTGTTGTTTGTATCAAACGTGCCAAATTTCCTGAAATTCGCGAAGCACGTGTCCTGATGTTAAGCGATCTTTATCTCCATCATGTTATTCTAATAGGAAAAATTAACTCAACAAGCCAATTTCTCAAGATTCGAGCAAAAAAATAATTGCTTTTTTGTTTTGGATAAGACATAATTGACAGCTGCATGATGATTTCGTTTGAATAACACAGGAACAGATTAGTGCATTAATTGGAATAGTAAATCCTTGATCTGATAAGGAAATTATAAATTTTGTTTATTCTGAAGGGTGTTACTTTAACTTAATCGGAAATAAAAAATAATCCAGCTCGTTTCTCAGTGTCGATAACACCTGAACACTAAGTATTCATTGGAACGCCNTTAAGAGTATAATATTCCGCTTGCTCCTTGTCCCATGCCATGCTGATGTACTAACACGCATGTACTCGACAAATCGAATTGGAAGAACATCATATTTGACCAAGTCGAAATTGCACTCTTTTGCAAATTGTTGACAACCATGCAAAACGAAAATTGGCCCGTGTGGTATCAGAGATAACGAGAAAATTGGACAATGGACGAAATGGTCAGAGTGAAAATTGGCATGTCACCTTTAAAGAGGTGAAGCCAAAATAGGCCATTAAGTCTCTGGCACATATTGGTGTAGATAACCAAAGTATTCCTCTCGTAAATTGAAATTGTTTGTTGACGCTCCACTTGCGTTAACTATGTCCGGCTTGCAATCGACGTGTGTACATACTCGTGTCAGCCAAAAGTGCGTCCTGCGAATAGGGGTGGTTAAATGAATTCAATTAACGCTAGGAATACGTTGGCTGTATAGCGCAAACGTGTTACTGCACCTTAAATGGGACACAATGGGCAAATTTCAACATTGATGAAATGGCCACAAACCAAATTACCTTTACTAAGGTATATAGTATCAAAGGGGTCGTTACTATCCAAAGTATTGTGTTCCGTGCACAGGTGTAGAGAAAATTATTTTTGCTGAATCTCTGGAGAAATTCCCATATTCAAACAAAATCGAAACGCGGTCCAATTCTTCTTTCATTATGTCGGAGAGTATATAAGGAAGACGTGGATAGAGTTGCAAAATGTTATTACGGTGTGCGCCAAATATGTTTTTGTAAAGAGAGAAGAAATAGGGGACTGGAATTACATCGTCTTGTAAAAATAAAACCATCCTTGTTCACTTCAAAAAGCGAATTATTTCTTGTGGCCGTCACCAATTTTCTACTCTGAACTCACAAACACGTATGTCATTCAGACACCGGGGAATTCAATTTTCATGCATTTTCCAATTGCATATATTGTGTATCCAAAGAATATAGAGATAACTACATTACACCACCTGTACAGGACAAATAGAAGATTTCCTGGGAATTTTGAGGGGGTGGAGATAACTTGATAAGTTGATGTTTGAAATAATTATTTCGCTAACATTCTTTGCTTTGTGCACGTACGACATATTATATAAAGCCAATTTATGCTCAGTGTTTTTGTTTCAAATATGGCATTAACTGCCATCGTTGGTTATACGCCTGTTATAAGCTGAAATCGTTAGACACTCGTCAGACTTATAGACATATAAGAGCGTATAATGAGCTTATGAACCACACTTGCATAGCAACATACACCAGGTCATTTACACAAAGCTATATGATGAAAGCTATATCAAAACTCCAGATGCTATCGAAATGTCGTATTGGTTCAAAAGTTTGACTCATTTTTTTTCTTACAAATGTTTATGACATATACCCTCTGTTTATCGATGAGAAAAAATGTCTTATTGATGTTTGTGCCAAACGTGCCGAATTTCCTGAACTTCGCGAAGCACGTGTCCTGTTGTTGAGCGATTTTTATCTCCACCATATGTTATTCTAAATGGAAAAATGAACTCAACCAGCCAATTTCTCAAGATTCGAGCAAAAAAATAATTGTTTTTTTTGTTTTGGATAAGACATAATTGACAGCTGTAGGATGATTTCGTTTGAATAACACAGGAACAGATTAGTGCATTAATTGGAATAGTAAATCCTTGATCTGATAAGGAAATTATAAATTTTGTTTATTCTGAAGGGTGTTACTTTAACTTAATCGGAAATAAAAAATAATCCAGCTCGTTTCTCAGTGTCGATAACACCTGAACACTAAGTATTCATTGGAACGCCTCTGCAAATTACCGAGGTATTTGAATTACGACCTTCAAAAAGTTTATTATCGATATGATGATTTAAATTGAACTCAATGAACCCCATCTTCTTCAGCTTAATCCTTTGGCGGAAATTTAATATTAAATCATAAACGTAGCAATACAATAGAATAGCAAAGAATAGTAGTATATTTCAAAACTTTAAGTCGGACACACGCTAAGTACTTGGTATTTCCAGCGTACCTCAAGGGCGTCACTCGAAAACATGGCTCAAATAATTTGATTTTGTATTTTTTTCACTAAATTTAAAGAGAATTGATAATGAACAAATAAAACTCCTAGAAATCAAAACCATATTTGACAGCTGTGATTTCCTTGTCTTCCCCGTATCTCATCTAAGTGTATTATATTTCTTTCTTATCAACCTTGAAAAAGGAGATGAATTTCAAAATGAAACTTCTAAAGAAAAGCAATATTGTCGCATGATTATACTATTTTTAGCCAGGAAATTATCAATACTATTGACCAGTATGAAAAGAACTCAATATCATGATATAAAACATAAAATGGATGTCTATGCTCTTACAACAGCTCTCTGATCTTACAATATACCATTCGCTATAATTTCACGTCTCGTAAAATAAAAAATCCAAATTTGATATCATTATATATTTTCTACCATTACACTCTAATGTAAGATATAGATAATAGAGACTGTGTAATTGTAGATAGAAGAGAGATGGCGACAGTGCTTGAGAAGTTGGTCAAAAACCTTTCCAAAAATATGACAATACGGTATTGCCATTGGGTATCAAATGACCAATTGACATATTGACTCATTGGTCGGCAAACTAAGTTATATATATTTTGCTTTCAATCATATCAAGAAAAAAATCCCGCTCAAGTATAATGCTCGCCTGGCGTCTTTGTCAAAATGAATTGGGAATGTAAAATATATCTCGCATCAATTGCTTTTGGATCGGAATATGGGTCACTCTATCGGGTATGCAGGTCCGATGTACGCCTAAATATCGTTGTTTTTCCTGTTTTTAGCGCACCACTTGCAATTTTAGTTACTCATGGCAATTTTCCTGACCTAAATTCGTTGTTTATCATGTTTATTGTTGTTTTTTTAGATCAGACAAAGCATTGTCCTTGATGTCAACAACCTTGGTGAACTGAAGTTCAATAAAAGTGTGAAAATTGAGCCAAATTACATGAATGCTTCTGGTTTCTGATATATGCGTTTATTGTTCTTGGAAAGAAACGTTTGGCGATATTGGTAAAGGGGAAACGAATAAATATATATTGTAGGCTGTATTGAGCGATGAAGCCATTTATTAGAGTAAACACGATATAGACTCCGTAAAATAAAGTGAGTCATGGGACAATATATCCGCTCGCCATGCATAGAACTGTGCGGACACAACAATCACATCCCGGTTCCAATTTCAATAGCATTACAAAGGAGCATTGAATTGGCGCTCGACTTAATTTTACGGAAAGAGATAATATCCCGTTAGTTAAGATTAATCAGAAATATGATGCATATTTTGTTATGATGATGAATAATCTCCATTTTTGTGAGGAGTGTCGGGGCGTGTGTATAATTATGCTGTTTATTGGTCAGAATTGAAAAGAAGCTTGGAGTATTAATACCGGTATAGGCATGTGCCGTGAAACTAGATAATTTATCAGTTTTGGGGAACGACCTCAGTACGCTATGAAGAGTTTGTTAATTGTGATGGCACATTGAATAAAACCTTGCACTTTCACATAATTATTGTTCAGTAATGAGTGAACATTATATCTGATTAATGTGCAATAAATTGTTTAATTTGGGCACATTGAATAAAACCTTGCACTTTCACATAATTATTGTTCAGTAATGAGTGAACATTATATCTGATTAATGTGCAATAAATTGTTTAATTTGAATGTATTTTCTTCAATATGACTGTTTCCTTAATATATCAAAAACTGTAGAGAGGGAATTACTCAATTAATAGACACTCATAACTGATGATACCGTACGAGTCGTTAAGTAGCCAAAATGACAATAATAACACAATTATCTGAAAAGGGAGGTTCTTAATTGATAGGTTTTTATTTTGTCATAACTCGGTGATGGATTGATAACGACCAACATAGATCATGTAGATGTATAACGACATCTTTTTGACGTAACCATGGTAACTTACGATAAGCCGATCATCCAGCTGTATTCACACGACCGTAAGCCATAATGTATTTCAAAACTTGTCAAATAAGATCATGTCTTGTTTCTCGTTTCGATTAGTTTGTATTGAATGTATTAAATATCGTGTTATAATAACCAAGATATGTTCCTTACACAAGCATTATTCATCCATCTTGAAATGTGTACATCACAACATTATGGAATGATGTTCCGTCATTAATCTATATACTTGTATGTTACGAAACATGTAAATAAATGGAAATTAACATTACTTTTTTTCGTTTCCTTTTGTTTATTTTTGTATTTCTTGAATAAATTTCGTACAGTTTTGACTTACTGTACCGATGCGGATAGATTCGCATTTTCACTAAGTCATTTCGAAAAGTTTTTGAAAAGTTTTCAAAATATGAATATGATTAGGCTAATATAAAAGATTCTGGAAAAGTTATTTTAATGGATTAAAAAGTCGTTTTTTTTTTTTATTAAATTCATTCTAATTCAACGCTGCTAAAAATTGAGATTCTAATTTTCAAGAGAACATTTTATGAAGCTTGTCGCCAGCGACAATTAGCCAGTGCTGACTAGTCCAATAAAATCCTTGATTTTGATTGAATGAAAAGCACGATCACTGACTGTAGCTGTAGCAACTGTCGGAAAAGGACGAAAGCTTGTTGCTGGCGACAAGCTTTATTAAACGCCCTCCTGATCAGTGTGATTTTTTTTGGCAGTGATGTGAGTCCTAAATGACAACTAAGGTACCACTCATGATCTTGACACACTTTAATGAAAAGTCAATATGGCCATTCATTTCGGGAGAATGATTATACCTTGAAATTTCACAAATTTTATAACGCTTGTTCTTGAAGACAGGTTACAATAAACGGATGATGCATCTTTAAACGGACTTTCACATATCCACTCGCACTTTACATGAGTGATGAATGGGGCGAGTTGACGAATTCTGAACTAGGGAGAAGATAATGTATTTTGGTCCCAAACTTTTTGAACTATTTTCTTCTTCAGGGAGAGTTTCACAAAATTTCGCAGAGATTTTATAGCGAGTTGCACCGAGTTACATGACGCGGGTTATGCCGAGTGTGGCTCGCCATAGAACGCCAAAGTGGGAACGATACTTATAGCGAACGTTTCAATGGAATTGATGCAGTTTTCATAAAAAGTGGCTTTATTGTTTTTATTCGTACGGACCCTGTGATGGTGGCAGCCCAATTCACAAGAAGAGTTCCGCTTGGGACCAATTAAAATTCCCTGTCCAACCATGAATCTACAATGGTCGAATGAAATCATAAAAACAGATCTAGATTGCCTTGGGTTTTCTTTTTTATTTTGCGTTCGAGCCCTTCAAAATAACATGGTCTATGAAATACAAGGGCAGCAGTTAATCGGCCCATGGATTTGATCCCTCGCGACTCTTACTTGGACCTTTATCGTGGTTTTTTTTTTGGTTTATACGGTTTGTTATGTCGAAAGTAATGCAACATTATGTAATCCTTCTTGGAAAGTGACTTTTGACATTTTCTTTTGCCATCAAACATTCGTGAATTTCAGACCACGCATATATTCTGAGCATCAGACAGTCAGCTAATAGGATAAAATAGTGCAATTCAGAAATAATTTTTCTACAAGATCGTGAAGAACTTCCCTCTGGAAACGCAAAATACGGGGTTTATGCTATTAAGACGAAAATATAAATGAATTTTTTGCGCGTCTTGAGAAACACTTTTCGTCGTATTGGCCAAATTACCAACAAGCCAATTGTTAAATTGACACTTTCACTCGAACAGTTTGTAGAAAAAGTATGTCAATACGGTATCGAATATCGATACCACTGGGAATATCGAAGATTTGACCGACTTGGGTGTTTTGAAAAGGCCACTATGCAAGTTTTTTAAGATAAATAGGATCTCATGTTTCCCTATGGATTAAACATAAAGATGAAAGCACAAGAAAAGGTAGCCATGGTAATGGAAAATGGAGTCCCTAAGCCATTGAAAGGATGCGTAATGCGGATATTCGAAGAGATGAAGTTTGTAGGAGGACTGCTCGCACTCCGCCCCCAGTGGAACTGGGAAAATGCTTTCGTATTTGGGGAATGAAGCTTAAAAGCACGACGCTCTCCACTAAGTAAATTCGTTTTATGCATTCTCTTTACAGTTTCACCATAATCCCAGAGCTATTTAGTTTCTTATTGTTCATGTCTTTGCAACGAAAATTGAATATCAGGAATGTATACACGAACCTGAAGCTACTAGGGCAAAAAAAATAACACAGAATTATAAACATGAGGATAAGGAGAATGAGGAGCAAAAAAAAAAAACCCAATGTTTGAAAAAAAAAGTGAACATTCGTGTTTATTTTGTAAAATCGTGCACAATGTTGGTTAAAATCTGATATTTTCTTTATACAAGATTCGGCACATTAATACCTACTAAGCATCCATTGTCAATCAATATTGCTTACAGTTAACAGTGTAACTTGTTAAAGCATGTGAACATCTGAGGCCTGTGACATAAAACAGATATAATCAATCTTGCGATTAATTGTAACTCTTGAGTACATGCATGATTCGCGGTAGACTTACGATTGATATCAATCGAAGGTTTGATTGTATCTTTTTATTGTACAGACTCCTGGTCTCCATTTTTTACATATTAGCAGAGAAAGGTAGCTCTTTCATGCATTGAATCATATGTAAATATTCGCTGTAAAGAAGATATAACACGATATTATAAACTATTTTCGACAAATAAAGTCGGTCAAAGAACAATAGATCCGTATACCGTGAATTGATCTGTGTGGACACAACAATCACAAGCTTGTTCCGATTTTAATTATCATTACAAAGGAGCATTGAATTGGTGTTCGACTTGATTTCACGGTAATAGTTTATATCGTGTTATATAGTTTTCAATGTTCGTCTGTCGGGTTTGTTTCAATATGCTGCCAACTTTATTTTTTATCAGTATACTGTCTTTTATAGATCGTAACCTTTTATCCCGGGCTTGCTCATGATTTCGAATATTTCTCCCTTTTAGCTTCTGCGACCTAGACGAATGGAACGAATGTGCATTCATGGTAATTGGTTTCCCCCAAGAAAGAATTACATTGATTTTCCATGACATTAGATGAACATGAATAACGTAACGGAGTCACCCGAGGGCATGATTTATTGATTGAACATGATTCGCAAATCACGAAGCAACAGTAGCAGTTGAACACCATATCGCTTTATTGCAGAAACACATTTCATCCTCGGTCTTTACTCGAGGAAAATATTGATCTAATGGCATTGTGTACGGCTAGAAATTATTGGGTTACTTGCGGCCATGTGGTAATCTCTGATTTCAGGTCTTTTACTGTCACCTTTTTTTTCTCTGGAAAGGTGTTTGAATTTGGTGTTACTTTTTACTCTGATATTATTACGACCCCTGAAGCCATTGGCAACCTCACAGCCTCATATTATTCCCCCTCCCCTCCCCTCTCCCCCTAACAAATGTCACATCATTTGACTTTTCATTTTCAGATCGTGGAACCTTTCCTGTCATATTTTAGCCGTTCATCGGAAATCACTCAATTGTGAAATGACTTATGGAAAAAAATGATGAGTGTCAATACACCTTTTCCAGTTATGATGACTCGATATGTAAACAGATATCCCATATTCTTGATATGCGTCCATCGACGTAAGTTTCAAAACTCTTTGGAGGATTGTTTTTATTTCTGCATGTTACCCTAGTCAGAAAAATATAAGTTAAGAATTTCTTTTTACTTTTTATACCGTTGAAGAAAATTTCGAATCCTCTTTCTTCCTTGCCCTGAACAGATCTTTGGACCGCCCTTTCTATATTAATGCAGATTCTCTAGAAAATAGGGAATCGCATTGTTTCTGGAAG
>BQKZ01002171.1:75339-85561 GCA_036244855.1 Temnopleurus reevesii | reverse complement strand
GTCATAATGACTGAGGGCACACAATTTTAGTTGAGTACCTTTTTTTCTTGCTTCTCTGCTCTTCAGGGGATGAGGTCGCCGAAACACCAAGTTAGCCGGACCCCGTTTGTAAAAATGATTCAAGAAAATACTCATCAGTCTAAATGTAAAAATCCCCTAATGTAATGCGAGAACGAAATCACAAACCGCTTAGTGGCGGATATCATATCAGAATACGAGTTTATTCGCGAAACAGAATGGTGAGAAATAAAATACGCAATAAATGGACGATGAACTTCATGGCAGCGATCAGTTTCCTTGAAATTTGTTGAAAAGAAAATGCCATCGATGTTGCCTCAGGTCAAAGATAAAGATGAAGTATTCAGCCTTTCTGCAGGTGTGCAGGAATAGAAAACAGGGTTTTAGTCGAGGTTATTTCCCTTATTTTTTCGCTATTAGCGTAGAACTAGTGGAACAAACGTGATATTTTGACACACAAAACAACAAGAAACTAAGCTTTAGCAAAATTATAAATGCATTGACAGTTTATTTTGACAACTTTGTTAAACAACGCCTCACGCTTGTTTGGTAAACAGTCGGGGGGAAAAGACCCTGTAATTTTTGCCCTAATCAGGACAATAATATTGACCAGAAAACAGTCGGGGTGCCTTATCAGAATAGGAACCACCGATTATATACCAGCCGTTCCCCGGTTAAGTGTGAGTGGTGTGTTAGAATATATTTCATAACAGAATATACTGATGAAAATAGTTGCCTCCATGTCACAAAACACAATAAAGCAAGCTTAACCGAAAAATAGATGCATAACATTTTGTTTTGGCAGCTTTATCCCACAATCCCTTCTCGCTTGCCAGGGTTCGGCTTGATAAATATCAGCATTTTACCCGTATCAGACAATAAAAATTGACTGGAAAATAGTCGGGAATGCCTTATCAGTCTAGGAACCACCGATTGTTTACCGGCTGTTAATTCGCCGGTTAAGTGCGAATATGGGCTGCTCTTTCATAGCAGCATATACTGATATAATTAGCTGTTTCTATGACATCTAGCTAATTGCAACTTTCCGAGAAATTTTATCAATCAAAATTAGACAGTACCACTGTGTGCAGAAGAGACAAAGGACTGGGACAAAGGAAACAATGATTCACCGTCTTTCTTATTCTGTGAAAAAATGTTGAACAAGAGTCGCACTTCGGAATTTCGTTTGCAACCATGAGGTTATTGTCAATGTTTGAATAAAGTTGTTTACTTTGTCCCAATTCTTTACCCAATCCGCTCATAGTGCATCTTACAGACAAATTAGAATAAATCTGTTGTTTACGATTGACGTATTAAAAATCGTGAGCGACTATTAAAGGAAGATGGAAATCGGAAGGCAGGTGGGAGTAACTATTCTAGTTCAATTACAAGTCAACAATTGCACCACCTTCTAAACTCCCTGTGCTCCTTGGGGCGACGACCATGTACACCCTCATGACAGAAAGATGAAAAGGTATGAATAGATGATTCAATTATGAACTCTTTGCAGTTGACGTGAGCACGTTTCTGCCAACAAAGCCTTCTATTTATATCACAAAAAGATTCACATTTAATCGAATTGATTACATTCAGACTTAACGAGATGCCACTTTACTGAGTGTCTCACTTGGAAGTCGAAGAATAGAGAAATTGGACCACGCAAACAAGTTTCCACAGTGATGTCTGGATGCCCTCCACCAACCGACCCTCTAAAATGGCCCAACCTGAACTTTTTTTCTTTTTTTGTTTGCTTTTCACCAATCTTTTTTTTTTATAAATCGCAGTAACATTTTAAGTACACACGTGAAATATGACCTGCAAATATATTTTCAGATGTTCTTTGGCTTTTAATCCCCTTTAAGCCTTATTTTTCTTCATTAATTATGTAAATTGTGTCCGAAAAAAAAACATTTAAAAAGAATTCCGAACCAACTGACGTTCTTTTTCTTCTTAAAAATAGGATTGGATGGCATATAAACATTTTAAAAATGTTTTGGTCCAACAAACAAAAGAAAGGAGCTTTCCTGTCATTAAGCAATTATGTTTGAGAATACGTCCATTGACGGTTGTTCATATCAGAGAGCATGATGGGTGCTGTTATAGTACGGAAGTGATCTCGCGCAGTGTAAACATCGCGCGCATCGGGTTTGTAATAGAATATACCTCGGCATGCTCCCTGATATGAACAACCGTACAGGCACGTATATTGTTACACGATATAATCTATTTCTGAAAAATCAAGTCGACCGGCAATTCAATGCTCATTTGTTATGTTATTCAAATCGGAACCGGCTTATTACTGTTGTGTCCGCTCAGTTCAATATACGGCGTACGGCTCTATTGTCCATGACCGACTTTATTTTGCGGAAATAGTTTATATCGTCTTTATTCTAAAAATCCTTGTAGGATAACATGAAAGACTGTTTATTTTCTACTCTACATCCATCAATTTAGAAGCCTTGGATGGGGATTCTTTTTTTGTCCAATTTCTCAGTCCTTCATTTCGATAGTGGGTGTCTGGATACCGCTTGTCAATCAAAGAAAGTAAACTCATTATCACGATCTGCGTCGGAAAACATCTCCGTGGTGTGTATCCCAATGGTTGACTTGACGGAGCGCTGAACCTCGGGGACTTGTATTCGGCAAGGGGTGGGTATAAAATAGGTCATGTATGAAGAATAGTCATGCCTCTTGCCACATCTCCCAAATACATGTGACTTATAGAGCGTTCAAATGCTTACAAATATACTGGAGCTGTCGAGCAATGCAATGACAAATGTGTTATAACTCCGCACCTATATAAATTTCCTCTTTTAATGGCCGACTCACACCTTTACGTTTCTATCCTTCTTCGTCCCAGCGTTTTTAAAAATTAAAATGCTACCCAAGCGCTCAGTTTACGCGGATCAGACGGTGGACGGACGTTCGGCTTGCGCTCAGCGGAGCATTTTTAATTTCCAAAAACGCTGGGCCGACGCAATCTAAAACGCAAAGGTGTGAGTCGGTCTGTAACTAGATCGGAAAGCGTCTATGACCGAATAATTAAAGCCCACCGAACGCCTTACGATCTGTTTGCGATCTGATTTAACACGATATAATCCATTTCCGAAAAGTCAAGTCGAACGCCGATTCAATACTCCTTTGTAATGTTAATCAAATCGGAACCGGCTTGTTATTGTTGTGTCCGCACAGTTCAAAACGCGGCGTAAGGCTCTATTATCCATTACCGATTTTAATTTGCGGAAATAGTTTATATTGTGTTAATTTTGACAGAAAAAACATGCGAAACCATTTGACAGAAACATTTAAGACGTAGTGAATCCATGGGTCCTGAATGCTGAAAAACGACATCATGTTCTAAAAGTTTCGCGATTACTAACTAGTCATAAACGGAACCACATGCACACCTAAGATCGTTCAGCGATCTGATTTCTCGAAAAAAAAAGAATACGTTATAGTATTTGATAGAATTACATTAATGCATATAAAGGTCGTCGATTTAGGTTCTATTGACTTCGCGTCGAGTCGGGGCAGTTATTGCCCACGTTTGTGAATAGGGTTGGACTTTATTCCAAGTGTCAAGATGACAACATGTAAAAATCGCCTGTTTAGTATTTGTAATATGAGTGTTCAGATTAAGATGCGAGTCGTACAAGTCGTCTTTAATGTGGACTTATCACGTAAAGCGTTCAGTTCATTACCTTAAAAATTACAGAACTTTCAAAAGTTATGGTTTAAGGGAACTTTTTTTATCTTTATAACCCACATCAAATTAGTTTTGTTATAACTGGTTAATAATGCACAGAGCACTTAAGAACACTATAAATTTTGTCTACTGCTACTACTATTATTACTGCTATTGTTGTTATTATATTTACTATCACTATCATCATCATTATAATTATTACTTCTATTATTCTTCTTATCATTATTATTATCATTATTATTATTATTATTATTATTATAATTATTGTTATTATTATTACTATTATCATTATCAGTATTATTATTATTATTAGTTATATCATTCAATAGTTCTTTTGCAAAAGCAAAAAGGGAGAAAAAAGGGGATGATAATCAGGGGATCATCCCCTGAGCCCCCTGAGCACGCACCTGATTGGTTTAATAGACCCCCTGTAGACTCAGTCTTGCCGATGAACATGATGACATCTCGATGATAGTCTATCAATATTTAATGAATCGAAAGCACTCATCCTCGGAGGCCATGACTCCATCAACCCTTGGCGCCAATATGGGCCATGGCTCAACGGTGATGAGTCTGACATTGCATTACTTAAGCTCACACTGAAAATATAATAAAGACTTTAAAATTCGTTGTTTATATTGTGAAGCTCTGGAAGACATCGGTGTGTTGATTAAATCGGCGAAGCTCTTCACAACGGGAGTTTCAAGGTTTAATTCCTGGCGGGAAGTTCGCATCTATACTGCTAATCATGTAATTACTTTAAGAATTCCTCATCTTCTACTGATCAGGTGATAATTTAAAGACGTTTCATCTACTACTGATCACGTGACCATTTTGTGAGATTCATATCTTCTTTTGATCAAGTGACCATTTAAGAGGTCATATCAAAGAGGTATGTAACAACTTCTGCTGATCACGTGACTATTTTAAGAGGTTCATATCTACTGCTGACAACGTAACTATTTTAACATGTTCAAATCTACTGCTGACCACGTGTCCATACTAAGAGGTTCATATCTAGGCCTACTGCTGACCACGTGACCATTTTAAGAGGTTCATATCTAGGCCTACTGCTGACCACGTGACCATTTTAAGAGGTTCATATCTACTGCTGACCACGTGACCATTTGAAGATGTTCATATCTAGTTCTGACCACGAGACCATTTTAAGATGTTCATATCTACTGCTGACCACGTGACCATTTTAAGATGTTGACACCTACTGCTGACCACGTGACCATTAAGAGGTTCATATCTACTGCTGACCAAGTGACCATTTTAAGATGTTGACACCTACTGCTGACCACGTGACCATTCTAAGAGGTTCATATCTGCTGCTGACCACGTGACCAATTGAAGATGTTCATATCTACTGGTGACCACGTGACCATTTTAAGATGTTCATATCTACTGCTAACCACGTGACCATTTTAAGATCTTCATTTCTGTTGCTGACCACGTGACCATTTTAAGATGTTCATATCTACTGCTAACCACGTGACCATTTTAAGATGTTCATTTCTGCTGCTGACCACGTGACCATTTCTGCTGCTGACCACGTGACCATTTTAAGATGTTCATATCTACTGCTGACCACGGGACCATTTTAAGAAGTTCATATCTACTGCTGACCACGTGACCCTTTTAAGAGGTTCATAAAAAATTAATATACGAGCAGATTTTAGACATTACTTTGAGGGGCGTCGTTGTCAAGCTTTGAGCTTATGACCAACCCCTCCCATGCAATTTATTTGTTCGCTTAAATATGTACATTGTTATATTATTTGTCATTTTGTTTGCATGGAAAATAAAATAAATAAAATAAAATAAAAATAAAAAATAAAATAAATATCTACTGCTGACCACTTGACAATTTTAAGAGGTTCATATATCTACTGCTGACCGCGTGACCATTTTAAGAAGTTTATATCTACTGCTGACCACGTGACCATTTTTAGAAGTTTATATCTGCTGCTGACCGCGTGACCATTTTTAGAAGTTTATATCTATACTGTTGACCACGTGACAAATTTAATATGTTCCTATCTACTGCTGACCACGTGACCATTTTAAGAAGTTTATATCTACTGCTGATCACGTGACCATTTCAAGAGGTTCATATCTACTGCTAAAATGAAATAAAATCAAAATGATAATATTGTTTGCGTAAACATATTGAGAGTTTAATGACTACTTAACTTTCTTTATTTTTCTTCAGTATCCATGAGACATAGATATGAATTTCTAAATTCATAAAACTATTATCCGTGGAAAACAAGCCAAAGGAACTACACCCCCAATCAAAATAATTATAATACAATCATTTTCACATAGAAACTTTCTCTCGCCCCACGCTTTACCACGGTTACATTCCCCAATATTCTCTTAATATCTCGTCACTTTTATCATTTTAATTGTTTATCTCTATCATACAATGAAACATGTAGATATGAAAAAAAAACAAAGCAAGTTGTGTGTTGGGTCAAGAAAATAGTATGTTCTCAAATATTAAACTCACTGAGAACGTGATGAAACAATTTTACCAAGCACTCTGACTAGATCTACTAAATCCTTGCTATAATTACATCTCTAAATTATCGACATTGATAATATTTTGATGAGCGTCCGAGCCGACGGTATGTAAACATTAGACGGGTGACCTTGTGGTGAGGTTCGGTATGGCGTTGATTCAGGCCTGGGCTAATTAGCCTATCGAGGGTACCACGAGGGGATATCTTGCTTTTAAAAGAAGAAGGCTCGCTTTTCCTTGGGACGTTGGCACGACAATGAGTTATAGCAATAAGCTGTTGATGCACCCTGGGCGGATTCACGATTCAGCAAAATTTTGAAATTTCTTAGGGGCAAAAAAGGGGGTTGGTCCATTACATTCCGATACCGAGCTGACAAGACGACCCCTCGGCATCGCTAATAGGGGAGCCGCGGCCCCTCACCCCCTCCCAAATCCGCGTATGATGCACCGTGAAAGCCCATGTGTTCATTTAAAACCGAATCTGTTTTCATGTTTCGAAGCGCCGGACAATTATGAGATGTTAACATAAGGGGTGAATAATATATTTGTTTTTACAATAGGCCTGGTTAATATCTTCTTTTTTTTGGTATATTTATACATTGGGAACAGCTTTATTGAGCATTGTTGTTGCTCTTTTAGATACCGAGTCGGAGACGAATCATCACCTGTTTTTTTTTTGGAGTGTAGGAGTTATAACCCTGAAATAGACATACCGTCACCCATACCAATTACCCCCTCTCTTATACTTAATGCCAAATTCATGGGCATCACTTTTTCACATTATACAGCTCAAAGCACTCGTTATCAATACACCGTTGTTAGCATTAGCTGGTAGCCACCAACACGGAGCCTGAGCTAAATTGAGTATCTGAATCATGCAGCCATTCACCTCACGTGGGCGGTATTTCACCGAGTGTTTTCTTTTAAGTTTATAACAACTTTAAAAGGAGAGTCTACCCCANGTGTGAAAGCATGTGAACATCTGAGGCCTGTGACATAAAACAGATGCAATCAATCTTGCGATTAATTGTAACTCTTGAGTACATGCATGATTCGCGGTAGACTTACGATTGATATCAATCGAAGGTTTGATTGTATCTTTTTATTGTACAGACTCCTGGTCTCCATTTTTTACATATTAGCAGAGAAAGGTAGCTCTTTCATGCATTGAATCATATGTAAATATTCGCTGTAAAGAAGATATAACACGATATTATAAACTATTTTCGACAAATAAAGTCGGTCAAAGAACAATAGATCCGTATACCGTGAATTGATCTGTGTGGACACAACAATCACAAGCTTGTTCCGATTTTAATTATCATTACAAAGGAGCATTGAATTGGTGTTCGACTTGATTTCACGGTAATAGTTTATATCGTGTTATATAGTTTTCAATGTTCGTCTGTCGGGTTTGTTTCAATACGCTGCCACTATCATGACCATTATGCTTTATCAGAATGTTGTCTTTTATAGATCGTAACCTTTTATCCCGGGCTTGCTCATGATTTCGAATATTTCTCCCTTTTAGCTTCTGCGACCTAGACGAATGGAACGAATGTGCATTCATGGTAATTGGTTTCCCCCAAGAAAGAATTACATTGATTTTCCATGACATTAGAAGAACATGAATAACGTAATGGAGTCACCCGAGGGCATGATTTATTGATTGAACATGATTCGCAAATCACGAAGCAACAATAGCAGTTGAACACCATATCGCTTTATTGCAGAAACATGTTTCATCCACGGTCTTTACTCGAGGAAAATATTGATCTAATGGCATTGTGTATGGCCAGAAATTATTGGGTTACTTGCGGCCATAGTGTGGTAATCTCTGATTTCAGGTCTTTTACTGTCACCCTTTTTTCTCTGGAGAGATGTTTGAATTCGATGTTATTTTTTTGCTCTGAAATTATTGCGATCCCTGAAGCCATTGGCAACCTCACAGCCTTATTATTACCCCCCCCCCCCATCTCCCCCTAACACATGTCACATCATTTGCCTTTTCATTTTCAGATCGTGCAACCTTTCCTTTCATTTTTAGCCGTTCATAGGGAATCACTCAGTTGTGAAATGACTTATGGAACCAAATGATGAGTGTCAAGACACCTTTTTCAGTCATTATGACTCGATATGTAAACAGATATCCCATATTTTTTATATGCGTCCATAGACGTAAGCTTCAAAACTTTTTGGAGTTTTTTTTTATTTTTGCATGTTATCCTAGTCAGAAAAATATAAGTTAAGAATCTCCCTTTACTTTTTAAACCGTTGAAGAAAATTTCGAATCCTCTTTCTTCCTTGCCCTGAACAGATCTTTGGACCGCCCCTTTCTATATTAATGCAGGTTTTCTAGACAATAGGGACTCGCACTGTTTCTGCCATAGAGCCAACTGCCCATGCCGTGGTCGAGGAGGAAGATCTAAAAGGGTAATGTGGCCAAAAAAGATAATTTTCTACTTGTATACATACAACCAACTCCCATTTATATTACATGAAATTAAAAGTTGTTTAGTTTTTTGAAATGTTGAATTTAGAAAATTGAACGTTTCTCATGATAAATGAGCAGATAAATCAAATAGCACAAAGACTAGCTCACATGTATTAAGCAAATAGGGATGTACAAACAAAGAACTCGGACGCAATAATAAGTAACACACGGAGCCTAACTTGGTTTTACGTTCCGTGCGTCTATCATGAACGAGACGTTTATTTGCTTTTAACTCCTTAACAAGTAATCCGTATCATGTCGGAAAAGATTATTTTGGGTTAATCTATAAATCGAAGTTCTATATACAAATTATAGTTTTGACCTCAGATACCCTTTAAGCGCAAAAAATGGAAACATATCGGTCAACTTGACTGCGTCTGCAAAATAACAGACCTGAACCTTGCTGTTGTGTCAGATGACCTGATAAAGAAGATCCCACTTACAGCGTGCACAAGGGACAGGGCACAGAGAACGAGTACCTACAGCTTTGCGTGAAAAATAACGATAAACTAGTATGCCATGTCATATCTCATTTATGTGTTCATATCTTAGACGCCAATCTCTCCCTTCTATCACCATCGTCACTGATATTTTTCTGGTATTCATATATTTTTTTTACTTACTATATTTTTTACTTTCAGGTAACATTTCGCATTTGAAAACAAAGGCTCCAATATAACCTTCACTTTTTTACGAGGGGATAAGAGTGAATAGCGTTATACAAATACAGAGAAATTCTCACATAACAATAATTCAGATGATAACATCTTATATTGAGAAAGGGCATGCACTGAAAGTTATTCAATAAAATTGTATTATCATCATGTTTTCATGCTATGTAAGCCCTAGTGTTCGCTCAATAAGAGAGACCATGCATGTGCGCCGTAAAGTTTTGCGACAAGTGTTTGGTGTTTCATAAAGCTAAATTTGTAGATTTACGAACGAATCTACGCACAGCTTGTGACCCCTTCCTGCACTCAATGATAACACCTGTCGCTGGGTTGCACCTGAAGAAGGGTTACCAGTCGCTTGTAGAGTCGTGCGTACACAAAGTCAAAGTACTGTTGCTAGTCTACCATGCAGTTCACCATTCTTCCCCACTCTATCTGCAAAACTCAATCCAGATGTATGAACCACGACGCAGACTTCGGTCATCAGACTCTTCCCTCCTCCACGTTCCTAGATTCCATCATAGCTGGGATGATCACCGCTTCTCACACGCAGGCCCCTCCCTCTGGAACAATCTACCCATAACCATACGCCAAGCCTCATCTGCCAGTTCCTTTAAGTCTCTTCTAAAAACCCATTTGTTTTCATCTTGATTATAAATCATATATTGTAATTGTATTATTATGTAGATTGTTTCATTGTTATTGCTATTGTTCGTTGTAATGTATTTAATATTTGATGTACAGCGCCATGAGCGTCATTACTGACGGACCTGTGCGCTTCAAATAAGAAACCACCATTATTA
>BQKZ01002171.1:48127-59611 GCA_036244855.1 Temnopleurus reevesii | reverse complement strand
AACAATGTTATTTTACATGGTACGCCTCTCCAAATTATTATTTAATTTTCTTAATCTACAAGAAAAAATTAATATACGAGCAGATTTTAGACATTACTTTGAGGGGCGTCGCTGTCAAGCTTTGAGCTTATGACCAACCCCTCCCATGCAATTTATTTGTTCGCTTAAATATGTACATTGTTATATTATTTGTCATTTTGTTTGCATGGAAAATAAAATAAATAAAATAAAATAAAAATAAAAAATAAAATAAATATCTACTGCTGACCACTTGACAATTTTAAGAGGTTCATATATCTACTGCTGACCGCGTGACCATTTTAAGAAGTTTATATCTACTGCTGACCACGTGACCATTTTTAGAAGTTTATATCTGCTGCTGACCGCGTGACCATTTTTAGAAGTTTATATCTATACTGTTGACCACGTGACAAATTTAATATGTTCCTATCTACTGCTGACCACGTGACCATTTTAAGAAGTTTATATCTACTGCTGATCACGTGACCATTTCAAGAGGTTCATATCTACTGCTAAAATGAAATAAAATCAAAATGATAATATTGTTTGCGTAAACATATTGAGAGTTTAATGACTACTTAACTTTCTTTATTTTTCTTCAGTATCCATGAGACATAGATATGAATTTCTAAATTCATAAAACTATTATCCGTGGAAAACAAGCCAAAGGAACTACACCCCCAATCAAAATAATTATAATACAATCATTTTCACATAGAAACTTTCTCTCGCCCCACGCTTTACCACGGTTACATTCCCCAATATTCTCTTAATATCTCGTCACTTTTATCATTTTAATTGTTTATCTCTATCATACAATGAAACATGTAGATATGAAAAAAAAACAAAGCAAGTTGTGTGTTGGGTCAAGAAAATAGTATGTTCTCAAATATTAAACTCACTGAGAACGTGATGAAACAATTTTACCAAGCACTCTGACTAGATCTACTAAATCCTTGCTATAATTACATCTCTAAATTATCGACATTGATAATATTTTGATGAGCGTCCGAGCCGACGGTATGTAAACATTAGACGGGTGACCTTGTGGTGAGGTTCGGTATGGCGTTGATTCAGGCCTGGGCTAATTAGCCTATCGAGGGTACCACGAGGGGATATCTTGCTTTTAAAAGAAGAAGGCTCGCTTTTCCTTGGGACGTTGGCACGACAATGAGTTATAGCAATAAGCTGTTGATGCACCCTGGGCGGATTCACGATTCAGCAAAATTTTGAAATTTCTTAGGGGCAAAAAAGGGGGTTGGTCCATTACATTCCGATACCGAGCTGACAAGACGACCCCTCGGCATCGCTAATAGGGGAGCCGCGGCCCCTCACCCCCTCCCAAATCCGCGTATGATGCACCGTGAAAGCCCATGTGTTCATTTAAAACCGAATCTGTTTTCATGTTTCGAAGCGCCGGACAATTATGAGATGTTAACATAAGGGGTGAATAATATATTTGTTTTTACAATAGGCCTGGTTAATATCTTCTTTTTTTTGGTATATTTATACATTGGGAACAGCTTTATTGAGCATTGTTGTTGCTCTTTTAGATACCGAGTCGGAGACGAATCATCACCTGTTTTTTTTTTGGAGTGTAGGAGTTATAACCCTGAAATAGACATACCGTCACCCATACCAATTACCCCCTCTCTTATACTTAATGCCAAATTCATGGGCATCACTTTTTCACATTATACAGCTCAAAGCACTCGTTATCAATACACCGTTGTTAGCATTAGCTGGTAGCCACCAACACGGAGCCTGAGCTAAATTGAGTATCTGAATCATGCAGCCATTCACCTCACGTGGGCGGTATTTCACCGAGTGTTTTCTTTTAAGTTTATAACAACTTTAAAAGGAGAGTCTACCCCAAAATAATATTTCTCGAACAGGAGCAGACAAATTAGATTAACAGAACAAACAAAGTTTAAGAAAAATCTGACAACTAATAAGAAAGTTATAAATGTTTATAGCCTATATTTAGACAAATTGGCAACTGATGACGTCATCGGTGCACAACTGACCATTTATCACATTCATATCCATGTCATAAAATGTTACTTTTTCCCCCATTATTATGATTTCTTCAAAACGTTATCTGTCTGATATATTTATGATAGGTATCGAGATCCACCATTTGCATGTTTACATTCATACAAACTTTGCAACTTTCTGTAAAAATGATAAACTTTGCACCATATATATAATGAAAACTCTGGTTAGTTGTGCAACCATGATGTCATCAAATTGGCAACATCTCTAGAAATTTCCACTGATTTCCCAATTTTTTTTTCAAATCTTTAAAAATGCATATCGTTTTTATTACTTGTCCGATTTTCATCAAACTTTTTTTGGTTTTACTCACCAATTTTTTCTGCTTCTGTTAGAAAATTATTATTTTGGGGTAGACTCTTCTTTAAAGAAAGACTGGGTACGTTATAGACCATTATTTACATGAGATTTGCAATCACTCAGCGCATTACTGATAAAATATACCTGGCTTTATGATATTCTGTCGTCATTTGGTGAAACACGGCCCTGGGTAGAGTGCAGCAAAACAACTTGATTCTGAGATTCAGAGCAAAGTCATTGCCTCCTGGTTTCTAGCATAACATATTATAGCTCTGATCGAAGAGAACGAACAGAGCCCCGTAACGTAAAGCTCTCGAATCGATCGGACGATTGATATTAATCGTTAGTCTATGGAAAGTCATGTACTGCAATTGATCACAATTTCTTTTATATTACAGACCTCCGAATTCGAATGGTTTCAAATGGCATTTTAGAGGGAAAATTGTGTGTTTAGAGATGTGCATCGATCAGATATGACTTTATTAGTCTAGGTCTCTAGTGTCTACGCTTATCCACATTCTCAGAAAATGAAAATATAATATCTTTTCGTTTCGTATTTTTAAGCCTCGCAAAGGGGTTTTGATGTGCTTTAGGGCATTGACTTTTGCTATGAAGAACTTTAAAAGGCTCAAAAGTGGCTGTTTGAGGTAATACAGTTTACAAGTATGAGACAAAGTTTGAACTTTTTAAGTAATATACTTTCCTCAAGCTTCCCGCACATTTTACGACTGACTTCAGATCCGATTTCTGATGAAAATGCAATTTTGTTTATTACAAGTGCATGTAAACATGCATGTAGACAAACTCCGATTGAAGTTTTGAATACTCAAAATAATGGTAAGCACAGATCCAGAAGCAGAGNATTAGTGGCGGATATCATATCATAATACGAATTTATTCGCTGAACAGACTTGTGAGAAATGAAATACGCAATAAATGGACGATGAACTTCATGGCAGCGATCAGTTTCCTTGAAATTTGTTGAAAAGAAAATGCCATCGATGTTGCCTCAGGTCAAAGATAAAGATGAAGTATTCGGCCTTTCTGCAGGTGTGCAGGAATAGAAAACAGGGTTTTAGTCGAGGTTATTTCCCTTATTTTTTCGCTATTAGCGTAGAACTAGTGGAACAAACGTGATATTTTGACACACAAAACAACAAGACACTATGCTTTAGCAAAATTATAAATCCATGAACAGTTTATTTTGACAACTTTGTTAAACAACTCCTCACGCTTGTTTGGTAAACAGTCGGGGGGAAAAGACCCTGTAATTTTTGCCCTAATCAGGACAATAATATTGACCAGAAAACAGTCGGGGTGCCTTATCAGAATAGGAACCACCGATTATATACCAGTCGTTCCCCGGTTAAGTGTGAATGGTATGTTAAAATATATTTCATAACAGAATATACTGATGAAAATACTTGCCTCCATGTCACAAAACACAATAAAGCAAGCTTAACCAAAAAATAGATTCATAACATTTTGTTTTGACAGCTTTATCCCACAATCCCTTCTCGCTTGCCCGGGGTTTGGCTTCATAAATATCAGCATTTTAACCGTATCAGACAATAAAAATTGACTGGAAAATAGTCGGGAATGCCTTATCAGTCTAGGAACCACCGATTGTTTACCGGCTGTTAATTCGCCGGTTAAGTGCGAATATGGGCTGCTCTTTCATAGCAGCATATACTGATATAATTAGCTGTTTCTATATGACATATAGCTAATTGCAACTTTCTGAGAAATTTTATCAATCAAAATTAGACAGTACCACTGTGTGCAGAAGAGACAAAGGACTGGGACAAAGGAAACAGTGATTCACCGTCTGTCTTATTCTGTGAAAAAAAAGCTGAACAAGAGTCGCACTTCGGAATTTCTTTTGCAACCGTGAGGTTATTGTCAATGTTTGAATAAAGGCGTTTACTTTGTCATTGATCTTTGTTCCTTCTGCTCACAGTGCACCTTACTGACAAATTAGAATAAATCTGTTGTTTACGATTGACGTGTTAAAATCGTGAACGCCTATTAAAGGAAAATGGGAAGCGGAAGGCAGGTGGGAGTAACTATTCTAGTTCAATTACAAGTTAACAATTGCACCACCTTCTAAGGCCCCGGTCACATAGAGCCCCAGAAGCAACACTATCTAACACGAATCTTAATTCACAGTGAACTACCTCAGAATAAAGAGTCGTGTTGAATCGTGTTGCTTCCGGGGCCCTGATGTGACCGGTGCTTTAACTTCATGTGCTCCTTAAGGCGACGATCTTACCCTCATGACAGAAAGATGAAAAGGTATGAATAGATGATTCAATTATGAACTCTTTGCAGTTGACGTGAGCACGTTTCTGCCAACAAAGCCTTCTATTTATATCACAAAAAGATTCACATTTAATCGAATTGATTACATTCAGACTTAACGAGATGCCACTTTACTGAGTGTCTCACTTGGAAGTCGAAGAATAGAGAAATTGGACCACGCAAACAAGTTTCCACAGTGATGTCTGGATGCCCTCCACCAACCGACCCTCTAAAATGGCCCAACCTGAACTTTTTTTCTTTTTTTGTTTGCTTTTCACCAATCTTTTTTTTTTATAAATCGCAGTAACATTTTAAGTACACACGTGAAATATGACCTGCAAATATATTTTCAGATGTTCTTTGGCTTTTAATCCCCTTTAAGCCTTATTTTTCTTCATTAATTATGTAAATTGTGTCCGAAAAAAAAACATTTAAAAAGAATTCCGAACCAACTGACGTTCTTTTTCTTCTTAAAAATAGGATTGGATGGCATATAAACATTTTAAAAATGTTTTGGTCCAACAAACAAAAGAAAGGAGCTTTCCTGTCATTAAGCAATTATGTTTGAGAATACGTCCATTGACGGTTGTTCATATCAGAGAGCATGATGGGTGCTGTTATAGTACGGAAGTGATCTCGCGCAGTGTAAACATCGCGCGCATCGGGTTTGTAATAGAATATACCTCGGCATGCTCCCTGATATGAACAACCGTACAGGCACGTATATTGTTACACGATATAATCTATTTCTGAAAAATCAAGTCGACCGGCAATTCAATGCTCATTTGTTATGTTATTCAAATCGGAACCGGCTTATTACTGTTGTGTCCGCTCAGTTCAATATACGGCGTACGGCTCTATTGTCCATGACCGACTTTATTTTGCGGAAATAGTTTATATCGTCTTTATTCTAAAAATCCTTGTAGGATAACATGAAAGACTGTTTATTTTCTACTCTACATCCATCAATTTAGAAGCCTTGGATGGGGATTCTTTTTTTGTCCAATTTCTCAGTCCTTCATTTCGATAGTGGGTGTCTGGATACCGCTTGTCAATCAAAGAAAGTAAACTCATTATCACGATCTGCGTCGGAAAACATCTCCGTGGTGTGTATCCCAATGGTTGACTTGACGGAGCGCTGAACCTCGGGGACTTGTATTCGGCAAGGGGTGGGTATAAAATAGGTCATGTATGAAGAATAGTCATGCCTCTTGCCACATCTCCCAAATACATGTGACTTATAGAGCGTTCAAATGCTTACAAATATACTGGAGCTGTCGAGCAATGCAATGACAAATGTGTTATAACTCCGCACCTATATAAATTTCCTCTTTTAATGGCCGACTCACACCTTTACGTTTCTATCCTTCTTCGTCCCAGCGTTTTTAAAAATTAAAATGCTACCCAAGCGCTCAGTTTACGCGGATCAGACGGTGGACGGACGTTCGGCTTGCGCTCAGCGGAGCATTTTTAATTTCCAAAAACGCTGGGCCGACGCAATCTAAAACGCAAAGGTGTGAGTCGGTCTGTAACTAGATCGGAAAGCGTCTATGACCGAATAATTAAAGCCCACCGAACGCCTTACGATCTGTTTGCGATCTGATTTAACACGATATAATCCATTTCCGAAAAGTCAAGTCGAACGCCGATTCAATACTCCTTTGTAATGTTAATCAAATCGGAACCGGCTTGTTATTGTTGTGTCCGCACAGTTCAAAACGCGGCGTAAGGCTCTATTATCCATTACCGATTTTAATTTGCGGAAATAGTTTATATTGTGTTAATTTTGACAGAAAAAACATGCGAAACCATTTGACAGAAACATTTAAGACGTAGTGAATCCATGGGTCCTGAATGCTGAAAAACGACATCATGTTCTAAAAGTTTCGCGATTACTAACTAGTCATAAACGGAACCACATGCACACCTAAGATCGTTCAGCGATCTGATTTCTCGAAAAAAAAAGAATACGTTATAGTATTTGATAGAATTACATTAATGCATATAAAGGTCGTCGATTTAGGTTCTATTGACTTCGCGTCGAGTCGGGGCAGTTATTGCCCACGTTTGTGAATAGGGTTGGACTTTATTCCAAGTGTCAAGATGACAACATGTAAAAATCGCCTGTTTAGTATTTGTAATATGAGTGTTCAGATTAAGATGCGAGTCGTACAAGTCGTCTTTAATGTGGACTTATCACGTAAAGCGTTCAGTTCATTACCTTAAAAATTACAGAACTTTCAAAAGTTATGGTTTAAGGGAACTTTTTTTATCTTTATAACCCACATCAAATTAGTTTTGTTATAACTGGTTAATAATGCACAGAGCACTTAAGAACACTATAAATTTTGTCTACTGCTACTACTATTATTACTGCTATTGTTGTTATTATATTTACTATCACTATCATCATCATTATAATTATTACTTCTATTATTCTTCTTATCATTATTATTATCATTATTATTATTATTATTATTATTATAATTATTGTTATTATTATTACTATTATCATTATCAGTATTATTATTATTATTAGTTATATCATTCAATAGTTCTTTTGCAAAAGCAAAAAGGGAGAAAAAAGGGGATGATAATCAGGGGATCATCCCCTGAGCCCCCTGAGCACGCACCTGATTGGTTTAATAGACCCCCTGTAGACTCAGTCTTGCCGATGAACATGATGACATCTCGATGATAGTCTATCAATATTTAATGAATCGAAAGCACTCATCCTCGGAGGCCATGACTCCATCAACCCTTGGCGCCAATATGGGCCATGGCTCAACGGTGATGAGTCTGACATTGCATTACTTAAGCTCACACTGAAAATATAATAAAGACTTTAAGATTCGTTGTTTATATTGTGAAGCACTAGAAGACATTGATGTGTTGATTAAATCGGTGAATCTTTTCATATCAGGAATTTCAGGGGATTATTCCTGGCGGCAGTTCACACCTATACTGCTAATCATGTAATTACTTTAAGAATTCCTCATCTTCTACTGATCAGGTGATAATTTAAAGACGTTTCATCTACTACTGATCACGTGACCATTTTGTGAGATTCATATCTTCTTTTGATCAAGTGACCATTTAAGAGGTCATATCAAAGAGGTATGTAACAACTTCTGCTGATCACGTGACTATTTTAAGAGGTTCATATCTACTGCTGACAACGTAACTATTTTAACATGTTCAAATCTACTGCTGACCACGTGTCCATACTAAGAGGTTCATATCTAGGCCTACTGCTGACCACGTGACCATTTTAAGAGGTTCATATCTAGGCCTACTGCTGACCACGTGACCATTTTAAGAGGTTCATATCTACTGCTGACCACGTGACCATTTGAAGATGTTCATATCTAGTTCTGACCACGAGACCATTTTAAGATGTTCATATCTACTGCTGACCACGTGACCATTTTAAGATGTTGACACCTACTGCTGACCACGTGACCATTAAGAGGTTCATATCTACTGCTGACCAAGTGACCATTTTAAGATGTTGACNTGCATCGATCAGATATGACTTTATTAGTCTAGGTCTCTAGTGTCTACGCTTATCCACATTCTCAGAAAATGAAAATATAATATCTTTTCGTTTCGTATTTTTAAGCCTCGCAAAGGGGTTTTGATGTGCTTTAGGGCATTGACTTTTGCTATGAAGAACTTTAAAAGGCTCAAAAGTGGCTGTTTGAGGTAATACAGTTTACAAGTATGAGACAAAGTTTGAACTTTTTAAGTAATATACTTTCCTCAAGCTTCCCGCACATTTTACGACTGACTTCAGATCCGATTTCTGATGAAAATGCAATTTTGTTTATTACAAGTGCATGTAAACATGCATGTAGACAAACTCCGATTGAAGTCTTGAATACTCAAAATAATGGTAAGCACAGATCCAGAAGCAGAGCTTGTGTTGGATGGGCCGACATCAACAAAATACAAAATACAATACATATACAATACATACTTTATATAATAAGAACAACAGAGAGGAAGTATAGGACAGAGGGAAAGAAGGTTGCACATTCCATCAGATATACATAATATAACATTGCTCTTTGGGAAACACATCTTACATATATATAATGCCCGTCATGGGTTCGATCACTTTAGCGCAAGCCGAACGTCAGTCCATCGCCTGATCAGCGTATACAATGCACTTTGGGATCGTTTTTAATATAAAGAAAAACCGCTTGGCTGACGCAGACTAAAATCGCAAAGATGAGAGTCATCGGAAGGAACACCAAATTTGTTTCGAGTCACGAGGAAGTCACAGCAATATTTAGGTTGCCTATTATTATTTTAGAATTGATTTGTCCCTTTAATCCGGTGCAAAGCTGATCACTGCGGTGAAATAATATATTTAGTATTCATACGAGTTTTCAGAACAAGAATCGAGTAGATTTTATTTGGTAAAATTTCCATGTTGAATGCTACACGATTTATTTTTCCAAAGCAGGTCATAAGCCGATCGTAGGGTGTGCTGTGGGTTTTATGAGTGTACGCAATCTAAATAGAATATTACCCAAGTAATATTTTACTTTCACTCATGTTGTACGAGAGAGCGATACTTTACACTGAAGTGTAACCTATGATTCTTCCAGTGACGTCATCGTATAATTATTTTAATCATTTTAATGATTTCCCTCAGGGTGGTCTAGTTTTTTTTTCAAGCAATTTGCTTATAAGGACAATTCTTAACCTACAACCTGTAGATAATTTGCCAAAATGTATCCACAAACTGGGCGATACTATAGACTGAGGTCAAAATGGTCATTCCAGTGACGTCATTTGATAATTATTTTAATAATTTTAATGATCTTCCTCATGGTTGTCTTATTTTTAAAGCAATTTGCTTATAACGACAATTCTTAACCTATACCCTGTAGATAATTTGTCAAAATTGTATCTCCAAACTAGCCAACATATTTCAGGAACACATCGACTCAACGTTATGTTCCGCCGGAACCCGGAACAAAATTTGATACGATGCCGGAAACTCATCGTCTTTACTGGCCTGTGTTACAGTAACTCGTCCGTGTTTCCACGAAATGACCGTAGCCAAAGGGCAGTGTTACAAGAAAAAAAAAATCATGAAATACATTTTCATTGAAACGTGTTCTTCTATTAGCATGCATTTTTAGTTTTTAGTATTTAGTTCCTTTGGTAATTAGAATTAAAATTATTCGTACAATTTTTTGCACTATTTAGATCAACATCTCCTTGTTTAGACATGTCTTATAGTTTACCGGTGTATTCGAAACGTACGCTACACATTAAAAGGGATAAAGCGAATGAAAGGGGCTAACAATTACAGGTGCTGAAAATCATACAATGTGCGCTTATGGCTTGGTTTATATTTCGCGTGCATTTGAAATACCTAATCAAATGAATAAGAGAAATGTATTCCAGTACCATATGTTGCCTTGAAATCTTAACATTTGCACAATGACACGTTTGAACACATGTTTGTACACATGTTTGTATACAAATTCTGACTAACTAGCCGTTACAACACTTTTCCTCACAAGGCGAGGCCTAAGTACAACAATATCATATATGCTAAGAATCCATCAACGAAATAAAACAGGAACTGAGTCGGGAAGCAGACTTCCTGTTATTTTCCGTCTAAACACGATGTGAAAGTGATGAGCATTTCAGCGTCGTCTGCTTCTGATTCAAGCGTAAAGGCTGACTCACATCTTTGTGTTTTTAATCTGCATGCGTCGGTCCAGCGTTTTTTAAAATAAAAAATGGTCCCCGAGCGCACAGATTACGCTGATCAGACGGTGGACTGACGTTCGGCATACGCTCCTTGATCGCAAGTCGAACGTCAGCGTACACTGTGCGCTCGGGGAGCGTGTTTAATTTTCTAAAACGTTTGGCTGACGAAGGCTTAAAATGCATTGGTGTGAGTCAGCCTTTACGTTCCGTTTATCGAACTAATATTAGTGTCCTCACTATCCATTATATGTATGATGTGGCAATCAATTTATGCTCTGAGAGACATACACACATAAAGAAATTCTTCCAGTCTGATTTATAATGTTTCAGGGTAATACCATCAATTATATGAAAACCATCCAACCTAATTTATGGCGATAATGCTTCTCATATTCTTATTATAGACAAAAATGTCAAACTTTATCCGTTCAGTAATTTTCTTTATTCATTTATGTATTCATCTCGTATATCGATCTCATTATATGATTTATCTCTTGTCTGCTTATCGCGCAGACCAAAGATTTTAAAACAGCATCTCTCTCCTAAAACCCCTTTTTAAAGAAATCCTTAGATTTGTCACTAGAATATAGAATTGTTATTCGTAAATGCTACCTGCGAAACTTTTTTTTCTCAATTCAGAGCATTTATTTAAAGGTAATACATCCAATATTGATATGCACTACTCCAAATAAGTTTAGGGTCATTTCATAACGACATTACAACGACAATGATATACCATTTCAAAAGGTTGAAGGAGTGATAACCTTTACAAAGGGTATATTTACACTTTGAAAATGTTAGATCTAACACTTTTAAAAGGTTAATTAGCCATTACCTTTTAGCCATTTTGAAAAAAATAACTTTTCCACGTTTTTATTGTTAATTTAATATTTGTATTTGAGTTTTTAAAGTGAATTAGTCTCAATATCATCCTACTATACACCTCAACTGACAGGTGCCAGGGAAAGTTTGAAAATCGGCTGAATTTCCACACCGGGGGCTGTGAATAAGCATTTTATACCTACTCCCACGCATAAGCTTCCATGTATTACCAGAAGAGATAGTGGGGGA
>BQKZ01002171.1:10718-35159 GCA_036244855.1 Temnopleurus reevesii | reverse complement strand
AGGGTGGGGTAAAGAGGGGGGGGGTAGTCAGATCTTTGATACGCCAGTATATATCAATGAAAATCAGTTGGAGCTGTCTAACCTTATATAATTAATTACTCTACTGGTTCATGGCATTAGAGCCTTTAGGTAATTAAATCTGTTGATTAATCACCAAGCCAATTCAGAATAAGAGAAGGGTAGCTAATGATGCAAGTATGAAAAGGAGTGCCTAAAGAAAAAAAGAGTATTTATGACGTCATTATTATGTGTATTTTTTTCGACGACGGGGGAGTTTATGGCACGTAAACTTTATTTAGGAAAACAGCTTTTTCGAGTTTACATGATGACATATTTTGGCTTTTAAGAATCGCATTGGCCGAGGAAAATATTTAGTTTTGTGTTGATACATTTATTTAAACAAGGTTAAAACTCGGTTCAGCATATATTGTTTTTAATGGAGCCCCGTAGTAATTGTTTTAAACATTAATTTCAGGAGCAAAAGGAGTGCGTTTGCGCCCTTTTAAAATATTTTTTCACCCATAAAGTTTGTTAAGCTCGTATTATGGAAGGACTCACGCCCTTCATGCCCCCCCCCCCCACCCACCTCCCGACGGCCTGGGATACCCTGGGTAATTTAGGCTGAAGACCCGGGTCTCAGTCCGGGAGAAAGCGGACATATTTTTTTACCCTCGACAGAAAAAAAATCACAAAAGTAAATGATAGCTATAGGGGGCAATGATTTGAGCTACGTCAAATATTGTTCTTCAGTTTCTTACGCCATTTTCTTACGCCCATTCGCTATAATTAACAGTTTCCTGTCAGACACGCACAGTTTAATCAACCACACGAAGGTTGTTTCTTGGCGCTACTATACCTGGATGAGAGTATCCAAGGGAGATACATTTCCTGCCAAAGGAAATTAGTATTTTTTTCAATGAAGAATACTCTTAAGCAAAGGTAAGTCAAGAGTTTATTCACATTTGTAGATCTTGCATGAATAAAGATTTAAAGTTTCTGTCACACATTTGCATTTACTGCAGTCGCATTTGATATTTCAATTTCGCAAATTTCTCAAGAAGTTGGCGGAGTACAGCTAGTTTGCATATATATGCCGACTCAACCAAGACAAGACAAGGCAATATACAGGAGGGATAAACTTGGTCTATAGTCCGTCGAAAGCAAGCACAACGTGTGTGTGGAGGCGCCTTGGTGTATTGGTCGTGAATCTCGCCTTTCAACCAGAGGGTCATAGGTTCGAGTCCCACCCATGGCGTCAAATTTATCCACACTGTGCTGCACTCAACCCAGGTGACGTGAATGGGTACCTGGCAGGAATATTTATTCCTTGAAATGCCAAGTGCGCTGGTAGCTGCCGGGCTAAAGCCAGGTAATAATAATGTAAAGCGCCTTGAGCACTGAGCAATAAGAGTGGATACATGCGCTATATAAATTGCATATACTATTATTCAATGTCAGTCAAGCATGTCCAGTGTGTTTCTACCAGCACAGGGAGCGTATTTTTAAATTGTATTTACCCTGACATGCGTTTGAAATATACGCAATTGTGAGCCTGCGCCACAGGCGAGAAAAGCGACACAACTATTAATGAAAACGAAGCGTTCCAGTGGCTTTTCTATCACTCGTGGAAATCATTGTAGCCTCTCTGATCACTCATGAGATAATGGTGCGCTCATCTGGACAAGTGTCTCTATTCATCATTATCTCTCCATCTTCATCAAGGCGATGGATGCATAGACAAACGTGTTACATCAACACGTACCGATAACCGACAGAGTTCTAAGGAAAGGTCGAAAACCCTTTTCACCCGCCAAATTTGCTTTTCTGATAAATGATATGCGGCGAACGGTGGATAAACATCTTATTAAAATGAAACAACAAGAACTGTCATTTTGTTAAGATTCAAGTACTGTTTTCAAGGGATTTTTAAAGATTACAACCGCTGTTTAATTCTTTATCTTCTATCAACTGTTGCTCTATTTCAATTTTTTCTGTAATTTAATTCTTTGTAATCATTTGTTTGCACATGTTATCATGAAATCAATAAAACATACGAATATGAAAAAAACCTACACTTAAACCTGTTGACTAGTGGAGTTTTGTTTTTAAACCATAAAGTCGTTATTGCATTGGTATTGTTCTAGATCTGCCCTTTTCTCTTTCATTTGTTGTGTTTTCGATTGTATATATGTATTTTATTGTTCTCATTTAGTTCCTTTTAATGAACTTGAATAAATGAACTTTTACTTGAAAACTAGACTTGCTAGAATAGCCGGAAAATACAATTTCAATATGAATATGCAATTACAAATTATGATTTGAAAGGATCTCTTTTTTTGTGGCCAACCTGGAATTTCAACATGGCTGATTAAAAAGAAACAACTTTAGGCTACAAAATCAAGGTTTTGAGTTTCAGCACTATAAAATCACCAGTGCTGGTCAGGAAAAAGAACAACGTTGGTCTAGAAATGCATGAAACGGGATCAATTATGGATCGCCACTAGCTGGTATCATTAACATATTAAGTTATTAACTTTTATGTTGACTTACTCTTTTAAATCTGATTTTTTTTTCGGTTCCCAATGACAACTCATTGTGATTCCTTAAGTTCAACGCAGGTACCCGGATTACCGCGTTGGCCTTATATTGCAACCGAATGAAACATTTTCATTGGTTCCTATACTAACTCACTAATCACCCCTTTTATTCAAAGTATCATTAAAATTCACATTTGTAAAAGAATGTCATGCAAGATAGAGACAATGGTCCAAGCGGTGATGTAGCATTTCCCCCCAATGAAATTTGGTAGTCTGCGACTTACATCTTCTTGTGAATAATGATATTATACTGAATAATTTTGACAATGTATGTGTTATGATTATTTTTGGTCATTTGATTTGTATACTGATTTCATGCTTGTATTTTCATGTGTTATTTTCATATGGAAAACAAAACCAACGAACCAGCTACGCATCAGAACACAGTTCATGTCATTTAGTGGATAGCAATGTCCACTGCATTAGATCAGGTCTGTGCCTATCGAGAATAAGTAATATGCTGTCGGATGAAAGGTGATCACACTTTACACATGTTTTCATCTTGGAAATTATTCCTAATTCTGTTTTTGTTTTGCACGTCTTTATCTAATAAGGAGTCAACCATTGTTCGGTCAATGACCTATTGAATCAAATCTAAATTAGATATTGAGCTACCAATAAGGAATATTGATGTTAACTCTGATGTTAATAATATTTGTAAAAATCATTATGAATGTGCCTTGCAGGTGAGTTTAATTTGTTCTTTATTGAAAGAAGAATTACGGAAACATTAAGCATTTTAAGTTCGAGCATCCTTTCGGCACAGTTTAATTCGATATATTTTATTGACAGGAACAGGGAATTCCTTATCCGCTGCAAATTAACTCTAAATGTAAAAACAAAAACAAAACTATACATTTTTGTAATTGGATTTTGTGATGAAATCGGATTTGGGTATGAATACTCTTCAAATCAATTTAGCGTTGCTTTGTAGTGAAATGCTAATCAAAATGTTTTTAGATCCAGTCAACGCCTTCGCTGGAGTTCGATATCCGGAAATACAAGGTTTTAATTCCTTATTATTGAATTCCTTATTATTGAAGTTACACAGGTATGAATGATGGATAACTTGTGCAAATTTGAAATTTGATATAAGTGTTGTTTGAAATAATAGTGATGTGGGTTGATAAGTTTTGTTCCGTCAAAATTTCATTCTTCTTCAACGATGGTACCGGCAAGAGAATATGGGGAAAAAAGAAATTAACGATTTCATGGGGAAAGGGCAAGATTAGTGCTTAAATTTGTCAATAACTTATTGAATAGAGATCTGCCATAAATCCCCACTATATTGTGCTCTCAAATAAACAAAATAATGGATGAAAATTGATTAATGGTGTAGGTGTCATGAAATTCACAGTAGAAAAAAAATGATATCGAGAGAAATGTTGACTCTACATATAATAGCTTATATTATGAACAGTTGGAATAGAATTAATAACGAAAACATAATTTTAATCAATATTTATTTAAATATAATACAGTCAAACCTGTCTACAGAGGCCACCCCAAGGGAAACAGAAAAGGTGGCTACTGTAGACAGGTGGCCTCTTTAGACAGGTTCTATGACATGCATTTCACCTGGAGGTAATCAATTTAAGTGGCCACTATACACAGGTGGTCACTATAGACAGTGGCCAATATAGACAGGTTTGACTGTATTATACTATTTCTTTAGATATACAGTTTGTTTTACATGATACGTTAGGAATTCATACGGATTGACAGAATGGTATCAGATAGATAGCGGGGTTGGAGACGATCTGCGGGGAACACTTTGGAGAAAAAAAATTGTCAGGACACTTATTTGCCTATTGAAATTGTTTTTATTCCATGTTAGACTCCGGTAAGTGCGGTCCTGGTTGCAAAGGGAGATTTTCAATTTTCGCACGTAATTTCCATCCAGGTGTGTCCATATCTATATTACTTTTCCAGGAATTGGAATGGCTAAAATATGTATTGGCATTTGTTTGAGATTTACACGGTCTTTCTTAGATCTGAGCCCAATATTATACCATCCCTTTGGAAATGATAATAACAAGGTCGCGACAAATGTCTAACATTTGGCAAACGTCTTAAAAGATCTTGAGCAATATCCGTTTTGAAAGCTTTGAATGGAGTAATAAATGTTTACTTGAAATTGGGAATTGTTTTCGTCAATAAAATGATCAAAGGAGGAACCGAATTTCTATTGAACCATTGCGTTTCAATTCATGTCCTTGTAAGTATGGAGTTAGGATTGCGGAATCGTTTTGTTGCATCAATCGCTATATATCTGCAAATAAAACACGAATTTGAGTATTGGTTGAAGGCTCTGCTCATTTCTGGTACGAGCAATTCACAATGAACAACGGAAAGATTCAATAAAATTGTATTTTTGAAATGTGTTCTTCTGAAGGTCCCTGAAAATGATACAAATAATTGCATTGTTATATACCTCGTCTCTAAGCAGGAAAACGTCATGGTCATTCATGCATTTATGACATATTCGTCATTACTTCATGATACTTTACAATCTCTTTTAATAATTTTTTATTGACAAAAACTATGATGTAATTTAAGAAATGTTACGCAAAACTTGCGGAAATGCCAGAAGGTTGTTTATGACTTCTTACGTAAGAAAATATAGATGGATTATGGCAATGTGTATCTATATACCACATTCTAATAAAAATTTCCACTATCATATATAACATTCAGTCAATGTCATGAAAATATTTGATTTGATTCGAATTATTTGTTTTTCCATTTCAAAAACATACAATATTACAAAGAAAGTAGTACATGAACATTATCAAGCAAATTAAATTTGGAACAAAATTAAAAGAAAAATCGCATACCAATATTTACATGATAATTGTTTATGGTTGAATTATACGACAAAAAACAGATTATGAATTTGAAATAGAGGGGTGTGCTGGAAGAAGCCAGGCTTGTAATACGCACACCCCGGCTTAATGTTACACTAAAGAAAATGATTATAGTCGTACTAAGGAATAACAAATAAAGAAATGGTGAAATCCGGAGATGCATCTAACATACGGTATGGTGAAATAAAAGGAAAGGCAGAAGTAGAGAGAAGGACAAGGAAAGGGGAGGGGGACGGGCGCAGCTGTACGATTGATTCGTGAGGCAAATGCCTTGTAGGAAAATATTTTTTGTGAAAAAAAAACAAGTTTATTTGTATATAGTTAGGAAAACGAAACGGCTGATGAAAGGGCATATGAATCAAGGAGATGTCTTTTAAACTTGAGTTTAAACATGTTTAGACTTGGGGCTTGTTTTATATTGATATCCAAAGAATTCCAGTATTTGGGACCTAAGTATATAAATGTATTTTGTGCTAAGTGAGTTCTCATCGGTGGTAAATGATAATTTTCTCTTTGTCTTGTTTGGTATTTGTGAATGGTGTCATTTCTAATAAACATATTTTCAAAGACGACAGGAAGTTGTTTTTTGTCCAGTTTGTACATTAACTGGCACAGCTGAAAATGATAAGTATCCTTTATTTTGAGAATTTTGTTTTTGAAAAATAATTCGTTCGTGTGAGCTCTTTAGTGTGAATTTGAAATAATTCTTAGTGCTTTCTTTTGCAATAAGAGTATTTTGTCCAGCTTTGTTTGTATTGCGCTTCCCCATGCGAGTCTGTAATGCCAAACCATTATTGGGTCCGTCCGCAAGAATTCAAGGGATATAATAAATGCACGTGCAACATATTTATTTAGTATGCACAGTTTTTATCGGTTCAAACATTCAAATATGAATTTCGCTTTCTGAATTAGAGTAAAAACAACATTTTTATTGAGTTTCCTATTTCTTTGTAGCCCTGAGAAGCATCCTTTATACCCTTTGTCGCACCACAGGGTAATTTTATTCGATCCATATAATATTTCGTAGTAATTTGATTGTTTTTCTCTTCTCTCTCTTCCTGTTCTCCCGAGCCCTGGTAATACAAAAATCAATCGTATGCTTGATATTGATTTGATTTGATTTGATTTGATTTGATTTGATACATTTATCTAAACACGGTTAAAAACCCAGTTCAGCACATGCTGTTTTTCAATGGGGCCGTACATTAAATTACAATGGATACATCATGTACATTATACATTAAAAATACATGTAACAAACATAAGGATTAAAAAAGAAGTATTATACTTGAAATACATGAATTACAAAAGTTAAGAAAAAATAAATATCCAGACCATTTCAAGATGACGATTTACTGAATTGATAAGATAAAAATTGTATTTGTGAATATAGTTAGAGATAAAATTAGAGATATGATTAAACGTTAAAATATCAAATGTTAAAACCTAGGAATTTTATGAACTGATAAAAATATTGAAATGGCAGTCGTTTTTTTTTTTATAATATATGAATATATTAAAAGGATTGCAAATTTACAATTATAGCGATATCAATCGTAAGTCTATGGGAAATCATGTACAATAATTTGCGATTGATCGCAAGATTGTGTCTATTTTATGTAACAAACCCCAGATCATACCTGGTGATTATGATCTATCTACGAATATGATATATTCTGACGTGAGCTCGATCTAGTTTCCACTTCCTGCATGAGTACCGCCCTTGCCCTAAACCCCCAAACAGAAATGTTACGGATCGGTCGCGCATTTGCGTCATAATTTGCCCAATGGTTGACACGAGAAGCCCTTGTGACCTATGAAAAGTGACATTGCGTCGCTGATGCATAACTCGGTCGTTAAACCTTATTTTTACATAGAAATTACGAGCCAAAGTTATTCCTAATGAAATCATCTTCCCAATTACATTTCTATAAACTCTGCCGATTAGGAAGTGTTTTCATATTCCTAGAAAAAGGATAGATATACGTTTTTGTTTTAAAATGCATTTAGCATATTTTCTGACATTAAAAAAAAATCACCTGCAATAAGNTTACTATTTCTTTAGATATACAGTTTGTTTTACATGATACGTTAGGAATTCATACGAATTGACAGAATGGTATCAGCGGGGTTGGAGACGGTCTGCGGGGAACACTTTGGAAAAAAATTGTCAGGACACTTATCTGCCTATTGAATTTTTTTTAATTCCATGTTAGACTCCGGTAAGTGCGGTCCTGGTTGCAAAGGGAGATTTTTCGCACGTTATTTCCATCCAGGTGTGTCCATATCTATATTACTTTTCCAGGAATTGGAATGGCTAAAATATGTATTGGCATTTGTTTGAGATTTACACGGTCTTTCTTATATCTGAGCCCAATATTATACCATCCCTTTGGAAATGATAATAACAAGGTCGCGACAAATGTCTAACATTTGGCAAACGTCTTAAAAGATCTTGAGCAATATCCGTTTTGAAAGCTTTGAATGGAGTAATAAATGTTTACTTGAAATTGGGAATTGTTTTCGTCAATAAAATGATCAAAGGAGGAACCGAATTTCTATTGAACCATTGCATTTCAATTTATGTCCTTGTAAGTATGGAGTTAGGATTGTGGAATCGTTTTGTTGATCAATCTCTACATCTGGAAATAAAACACGAATTTAAGCATTGGTTGAAGGCTCTTCACAATAAACAACGGAAAGATTCAATAAAATTGTATTTTTGAAATGTGTTCTTCTGAAGGTCCCTGAAAATGATACAAATAATTGCATTGTTATATACCTCGTCTCTATAAGCAGGAAAACGTCATGGTCATTGATGAATTTATGACATATTCGTCATTACTTCATGATACTTTACAATCTCTTTTAATAATTTTTTATTGACAAAAACTATGATGTAATTTAAGAAATGTTACGCAAAACTTGCGGAAATGCCAGAAGGTTGTTTATGACTTCTTACCTAAGAAACTATAGAATGATTATGGCAATGTATATCTATCATGTATATACCACATTCTAATAAAACTTTCCACTGTTATATATAACATTTAGCCAATGTCATGAACACCAGCGATTTACATAATGCTATGTAGCCAAAAACAGATAATGAAATTATTTAATGCCATACCATTATTGGGTCCGTCCTCAAGAATTCGAGGGATATGATAAATGCACGTGCAACATATTTATTTAGTGTTCACAGGTTTTATGGGTTAAAACATTCAAATATGAATTTCGATCACTGAATTAGAGAAAAAACAACATATTTATTGAGTTTTCTATTTCTTTGTAGCCCTGAGATGCGTCTCTTATACCTTTTGTCACACCACAGGGTAATTTTATTCTATCCATATAATATTTCGCAGTAATTTGATTGTTTTGCTCTTCTCTCTTCCTATTCTCCCGAGCCCAGTCTATGGAAAATCATGTACAATAATTTGCGATTGATCGCAAGATTGAGTCCCTTTTATGTTACGTACCCTAGATCATACCTGGGAGGTGTTTCACCAAGATACGAAAGACTTTAAGAACGACTTTACGTTCGACTGGTATCCCTTTTTACGCTGAATGCGCGTAATAGTGTGAACCATTACGCGCAAGAAGGGATACCAGTCGATCTTAAAGTCGTTCTTAAAGTCTTTCTTATCTTGGTGAAACACCTCCCTGGTGATTATGATCTATCTACAAATATTACATATTCTGGTGTGAGCTCGATCTAGTTTCCTCTTCCTGCATGAATACCGCCCTTGCCCTCACCCCCAAACAGAAATGTAACGGATCGGTCGTGCGTTTGCGTCATAATTTGCCCACTGGTTGACACGAGAAGCCCTTGTGACATATGATAAGTGACATTGCGTCGCTGATGCATAACTCGGTCGTTAAACCTTATTTTTACACAGAAGTTACGTGCCAAAGTTATTCCTAATGAAATCTTCTTCCCAATTACAGTCAAACCTGTCTATAGTGGCCACTGTCTATAGTGACCACCTCTATATAGAGGCCACTTCAATTGATTCCCTCCAGGTCGAAACGCATGTTATAGAACCTGTCTATAGAGGCCACCTGTCTACAGTGGCCATTTTTCTGTTTCCCTTGGGGTGGCCTCTGCAGACAGGTTTGACTGTACATTTATTTAAACTCCTCCGATTAAGAAGTATTGCCATGTTCCTTAAAAAGGACAGATGTACGATTTTGTTTTGAAAAGCATTTAGCATATTTTCTGACATTAAAAAAATCACCTGCAATAAGCATAAGAGTTAAAGGTGTTAAAAATGTATGGTTTTAATACGGAAGATCCAGATTGCAAGAGTAAAGTCTCAAACATAACACTTTTAGCCAACGTTTGTACAGCGTTTGTTAAATTTGATGTGCATAAATACAGAGGAAAGTCGATTGACCGACATTGAAGGCTATCGACGCACGGATGAGTTGGCGTCAGCTTGGCGTTTTCCTCTTTATTTCTGCGTTCACGGAGTGTTTCTCAAATTTCAGGAACGGTTGAAAGACGTTGGCTATTAACTCCAAAGAAAGGATTGAGTCGTAAGAGGAGAAGGGATATCAAGGGCAAAAAGGAAATTTGTGACATAAACTTTGTACCCGGCGGCGCTAAAATTGATGAAAAAAATGATTCTATTTATCACCTATATCAGCAGGCATGCGAATAGACTAAGGGAAATAATTGTTAGATATTGAAAAAAATAATGCCATTAAAAGGGGTAAACTTCGTGAAAACATACTTCGGAGGGAAAACGTATGCCAGATAAAAAAAAAATGAAAAAGGCCCTTCGGTTTAAGACGTCTTCAATCGAAAAGCTGGTTTCAAGTTACCGGCGATGAGCTAGGAGAGCCGCGGGTGAGGAACCCAAGAAGCCGTACAACCAGGATTATCCGCTTTGCCCAAATGATGATGCGGCTTCGAAAGATGCCCTCCGGTATCGTCGATAAAGTGATGGGTCTAGAGGATGGAAAGATGAGCTCGGTTGGTGTGACATGCATATATTTATCCTCCCGTTAAGATATGTCATAACAGACGGGTCCCGAGAAAAACGGATGTAATAGAGCCGTTTCATATACGCTCTTCCATCTCCTCGCTTCAAGGTCCTCAGTATCACAAAGTTTTCGTTCGCCATCATATTTATTATTTCAACTTTTTGCTTTCTTTTTATCTAAATATAATCCCTTTATAGTAATCATATCACAAACTTTTTCTTTGTTATTAAATTCATATCTTATCAAACTTTTGATACCACTTTTATATTGAAGGTAAATTTCGAGACCGTGAAAATTGGAAAATTCAATAATTTACACAGAGTGTATGATTAAAAAAGCCCATATTCATGGAGATGTCTTATTAGAAAAATAGAAAAATGGTAATATATATATCGAATGAAATATGTTGGTAGATTAATCATCCCTCAAAGTTTTGATGCCATTTTCGTTCGGATAGTTGCTTCCATGACTGAACAACAAACAATGTCTCCAAAATTGCACAATCTCGTTTGCGCCAAGTGGCTAGTTGAAGTCTAAAAACAGTTTTAACATTCAAACTTAAAAAAAAAATATGCACTCACTCGCTTACACACACAAACGCACAGCCCCAAAACAAGCAAACATATCACACACACACACACACACACACACACACACACCAATTCATTATTTTTGCACAACATATTTTACAAAATCTTAGCCAAGCCCCTCCTTTGAAAAAAATGATAGCAAGCAGAAACCTTGGTAACAATTTTAAGCCAATTATTCGGCAGATATTTTGATAAAGAGGTGAGTGAGAGAAAGTGGCAGAGAGGGAGAGGGAGAGAGAGAGAGAGAGAGAGAGAGAGAGAGAGAGAGAGAGTCGGGGCAAAACATGAATACATTTTAACCGCAACTACACCATGATTCAGGCCGGGGAAGTCCCCGGTTATTGCCCTTATCAAATTTGATAACATTCACAAAAAAGCATTTAGTTTATGCATAACAGTTTCGTGGTCGCTTTTTTCATTATGAAAGTGTTAAGAATGTAATTATGACGTGGTTTCTCCATGCCGATTACAGGGAAATATAAAAAATTAGTTTGTCCGTCTGGATTGCTTTTTAGAAGAAAAAAATGGAGGAATTTCTTGCTGAATGAATTAACGTCCTGGATGCATTTCGAACCCGCAACCCTCTGGTTGAAAAAAAAAACACTGCGCAATAACGATTCCATATAATTCAAAAGTCATTCAAAATCTCTGCTCTTCAAAACAAAATATAATAAGTAATGTGAATAAGAAAAAAAAATCAATCTCTGCTCACCCGTTAAATTGTTCTCTTAAAATGACTGAATCGATATTATCACAGTTTTGTCGCTCCCCGGTCGGGAATAGATATCCGTTTTCCTCTTTTTTGTTAATTTGCTTTTTTAAAACAAATGACAGACACTTCTGCTCACGCTATCAACCGATCCTGTATCCGCCCCTGGAAAATACATGCTGCAAACTGCATGTTCGGGACTTGCCGTCAGGTTGACAAATGAAACTCGACTTCACAGTATTGTCTATTTCATAAAGCTATTCGTATAGATGCACGCACGACAAGTGACCGTTTCCCGCACTCAATGATAACCCCCGTGGCTGAATCGCCCGTGAGAAAGGGTCACCAGTCGTAAATAATGTAGTGCGTACCTCTACGGAAAAAATACGAAATAGGAACCAGTTTTTTGTCTATCTAATGCCTCCTTTCCATGATATTAGAGGTGGCGAAAGAGAGAGAGAGAGAGAGAGAGAGAGAGAGAGAAAGAGAGAGAGAAAGAGAGAGAGAGAGGGGGAGGGGAATAATGCGTCTATGTGTATGTATGTATATGTATGTATGTTAGGGTGGGGTGGGTGGGTGTGGGGTGGGGATAGCAGATACACAGATAAAAAATAATTAGCCGCTTATAATCTAAAAGTATATCTGATTTCGGTCGGGAAATTTAAAAAAAAAAGAATTATATCTACGGTAGATATGAATGTATTTTTACATTATAGGTGATAGTTCTTTCTGTGATATCACACGGGACAAATCGTTGTATCAGAATGCAATATTTTATTGTGCAAAATCATTTACAATCGTTTAAATTTGTGCAATCCTCCTGATATCTAAGAATATGTTTGATCGAGCCACGGGGCACTTTTTGTCACGGTGTAACACACTATTGCTTTGGCGGGTACTGCATGAGTATAGTACCTCATCACACACCTATCAAAAATACCAAACCAGTGGTAATAACAATGATAATAATAATAATAGTAATAATAATAATAATAATAGATGCAATTACATAGCGCACGTATCCATTCTGCGAAGTGCTCAAGGTGATTTGCATTATTATAACCCTGGCTTTACCCCGGCGTACACCAGCACACATGGCATTTCAAGGAATGAATATTCCTACCAGGTATTCATTCACCTCACCTGGGTGATGAATAAGGATGAATTTCTTCCTGAAGGAAATTAACGCCATGGGTGGGACTCGAACTGCGGTCCTGTGGTTGAAAGGCGAGAGCCAGGTCCATTACACTACGACGTCTCCACTACTGGGTTGTTTGAATGTGACAACGGGGCAAAAAGGTGTGTACATAAAATGATTTAAAGCTATTAGACAATTCCCTTAGTATAAGTGAGATTAAACATTTCTGCACGCTATCTGCACTACAGTTTATACATTATCTAAAACCACGTCTTCGGGGACTATATCGACTTTTTAATCTTAAAAATGTAGTAACCTGATATAGGCGCGGGCGAATCAGTAAAACTGATCAAAAGGAGGAGAAAATAAAGACGAAGAAAAAAGGTGATCAAAATAAGTAAGGATCATATTCATTGTCTCTGTTTTCTCGTCAACTCGCTGGAGGAGTAAAATATACAAATTCCCTTTTTCATTGTCAGAATTTTTTTAAATAAGATTTCACTCCTGTTCATGTGAAAACCTGCACACGCGTCAGTACGCCATGGTTGGCTTCAAAGGTCCAAAAGAGTGGCGATTTTCCTTCATTTTTTTTTAGTAGATGAAGTTTTTTTGTTTTTTTGTTTTGTTTTAGTTTGGTTATTTTTCTCTTCTTCCTTTGTGTTCTATTTTATTATTTGTTTGTTTGCTTATCACATCGTTCTTTCCGCCCCCTGAAAGTGAAAACTATTTTTTCGGTCCCCTGCTTCCTGCATAATGTGAAATCGATTGGGCTCTCTTTTTAGCAAAGCTTACGAAAGATCGAAGCGATCTTTGATCATCACAGATGGCCTGGTTAGAATGAAGTATGAACGCCCTGCTCTAATATCACCGATTAACCCTCTCTGTCGGTGAGTTTGATGCCCAGGGCGATATCATTTTCTACTGCCCTCCCTCGAGTGTGTGCTAAGATCTTGGCCAGATTGTTGTGCTGCGTACCGGGAGCCTGTAACGTAAAAGATGCAATTAAAGGGGGATCAACCTCTGGGATAATAGTGTTCTCATTGAAGGAAGAAATATCAAACAAACATGCGAAATTGGAGCGAGAATGGGAAATTTGTTCAAAATTGATGAATTTTAGATATCCAAAAAATATGACGATCCCTGCCGAACAGTCGGCAACATTGACGGAATCTGCAACGTCATGTCGGACAACTCTACGTTTAATCTGTATACAAATTGTCAAATTTCTCCAGAAAAGTCTCCAAAGTGATGAGTATAACGTGTCTTTGTCGATACTGCATGTATTCTTAGAAGAATCGTGTTGAACCCTTTTTATAAATTTTAAATTGATCGATTAAAAAAAAATTTATGTCCAAAGTAAATGGCGAGTTGTCGGCAATTACACCATAGATTCTGCCGAAGTTGCCGATCGTACGGATCCTCGTCAACGGCATAGATCCTGAAATCAATGAGAGTTTAATAGATTCTAAACTTTTTAACCGATAGTCCGATTTATCTCTGATTTTCACAGTTTGGTAATTTGATCTTTGTTCATTCAATGGGAACATGAAACTTTGATGAGTGGGTTGCCCTTTAAACTTACGTTACATATTTATGGCGGTGGACTGTTGTTCAGCTTGTGTTCTATTCCGTTGTATGCAAGCTATACGTCAGTCCACCGTCTGATCCTCGTATTTGTGCACCCATGGAGCGTTTTTAATTAGATAAACGCCTTTCCGATTCAGGTTAAATGAGCTTAGGTGTGAGTCGGCCTTTGAAGAAGATAAAATAGACTACGTATCTCTATGGACTGATCTACGACACCTAAAATAGATATTACTCTGACGATATAGTTATCAAGGGAATAGATCGATTTTTACTGTTTTATCGACTGGGGTTGAGGATATTGATAATAGTAAAAGAACAACTCACGCGACAGAAGTGGCACATCCAAAACTTAAATGTCACAGTTGTCTCTGGGAGAGTGTTAGGACAATGAGACCAATTTGCTATAGATAAGATGTGCTAAATTGTACACAACCCACTCGTTCGTTTGTAACAAGTCAGAGTCAAACTAATCGTATAGCTGTAAAAATGAACGCACGTCGCAGATTTAGTCAATAAGTTCAGTATATGACGATTGATAGTTACCCAACATTCAGGGACACGTTGACTTTGGGGGTTTATTTGGCCTGTATCAACTTGCGCAGAAGTTTTTGACTTATTTGAAGAGGAGGAAGAAGAAGAAGAAGAAAAAGAAGAAGAAGAAGAAGAAGAAGAAGAAGAAGAAAGAAGAAGAAGAAGAAGAAGAAGAAGAAGAAGAAGAAGAAGAAGAAGAAGAAGGAGAAGGAACAAAGAAAAGATAAAGGTGGCGATGGAGAAGTAGAATAAGAAGGATGAAGAGGAGAAGAAGACAAATCATAAGAGAGAAACAAATTTAAGAAACTATCCCCGAATATCATTGTTCATTCATTAATACAAGATACATTACGATAACTAATTGTATACTGAAAGTTTTTACAAATTGTATACACTTACATCTTTTTATGATCACGATGTTTCACAGGCCGCTACCTGCTTTATCGGACGATTGAACCACAATTAAGTAATGTGTAAGTAACTTTTCATTAAAATCAATCGACTACAACGACACTAAAGGGGTTTCGAAATTTGTGAACGAGGGCTTGGTGACGGTAGTAACGAGTGCACATCTGATGTACGCAGTAAAGGATGTCCACATCGGTTGCGCCCTTAAGCTGCCCATCCGATGTGCACTCGTTTTCTGAAGTCCACAAGCACAAGCCCGCCAACTATCTGGATACCAAGGGACGGAACCGAATATTTCACATTTCATCAATACCGTATATGTTTTGCATGGTGCACACGCCAATAAGTATAGGTGGTATGTATATAACAGATCCAATATACCATGTATGGAATAAACGCGATACTTTTAATTGTTTTTCTTTTTAATGATATCGATTTATGTCTTGCATATCACTCGTTATTCTATTTCATAAATGTGTTATGATTATGATAATTACAACAAACATGCTGCTTATAAGCATCAATAAATGACTATGGTTATGCCCAAATCACATAGAATCCCGGAAGAAATACGATTCAACACGAATCTTTGTTCGGAGGCAGTTAACTGTGAACTTAATAAAGAGTCGTGTTCAATCGTGTTACTTCCGGACTTCTATGTGACTGGAGTTTAACATCCTTAACCGTTCCCTTCATCAAAATTTGAGAGCTGTAGTTACCAACAGCTCTTACAATGACAATGACGGTGTCTTCATTTTATCGCATTACGTATCGGGTCACCGACCCTTTAACCTAAGGAGCAAGTAGATTAGGCCTACGTGGACATTTACTCAAGTGCATCGCCCTCTACCGTAAAGGGCCGTGCACACCAAACACTGCACGGCATCACGGCACGGTATTTACGCGATTTCTCCCCTGTGATTGGAAAATTGTGAAGCATCCTTTGCGCAGAGGAGCGCGTTGACCAATAACAACCAAGATAGCGCGTAAATACCGTGCCGTCATGTCGTGCCGTGCTTGGTGTGCCCGGGCCTTAATACTCCCTTGGTAATAGTGTTTCTATGCCTTTGCCTGACCCAGCTCTGGCCATTAAGGCGCTGTCACACATTTGCATGTGTAAGCCAACACATGCCAATCTACGCTGCCTGTAAGTGGAAAAGACGTAGGTAAAAACTAAATCCATGTTGAATAAGTTCGGCTCGAGCTCGATTAACGCAAATGCTGGTCTTAGATAAATACTATTCAAAATGGGGTCATTGGCATAGGGTACGTGCAGGTAAAATGAGACTATTAACGACTTTTGCATAATTTGCATGAAAATGCATAAAGATAGATCCAGCAAACCTTGTTCTTTTTAATTAAAATTTATTTATCCTTCAATTCTTAGAATGTTTGCAATCATCAAATAATGATGGTTACAATTAATAGGCAAATTATGACATCGTTACAGAAGTCTTATATTACCTTCATGTGCCGGTAATATGAGACGATACATGGTAGACATGGTAAATGTGTTAAAATGACAGTGTCAAATCTTAAATTCAGGTTTTTTTTCTTTGGAGATGTTTGACTATTGAATTTCAATATCATTATCTAAATCTGAGACACAGAATACGACCTTAAGGTGAACAAATATTACACAAAACATTTCGTTTTATGTTTTGGTTTGAGGATGGTTCAGTGTTAATTTGCTTTTCTACATTTTTCAAAAATATTTTTTTTTGTAATCCTAAATGCCTTAAGTAATAGCTGTTATTAGGTTTTAATCAAATATGATAGATTTCTATCAAAAGTAGCCATGAACAGTGGCCTTCAACAACAATAAGTAAATACGCTGTTATTGACGTCTCATATTACCTGCAGCACAGTAGGGTCACATTGGAGGTTTTATAACATGTTTTGAACTAATTAATTAGTAGAGTATATATAATACTAAACACTTGTGTTGTTTACAACATTCATTAAGCTTTGGTAAAGTGTAAAGAGTTGAGCTCATAAGCAATAACCTGACTTACAGCAGAGCAATCAACAAAATGTCCAAGTTTATATCACGGCTACAAAATGGTGTTATTTTTACATACCCTTTCAAGATTTGGTGATATTTTCAGCAAAATTTCACTTAACAACCACTTGAAACATCCAAAATGAAGCTAGGGGACTGGGTAAAACTATAAATGGTGCTATAAGCAATGATAAGCATTTGGAAAGATGTTTAAGATAAGTTACATGGTTTTTAAATCACGCGTGCCATATTACCTGCATGTACCTATATTGGTTTTAAAGGCAAAGACTTCATTTGACCAAATGTGTACACTGCTTCTTTTTTTTGGGGGGGGGGGGGGGGGGTTGTCGTTGTTTTGGGGTTTCATGGTCATTTAGAAGGAATGCTTTATCTATAAATCTCCAGAAATAATGTAGGTATAACAAAATTAAAGTCAAAAGTTTGGTCACATCACGTGATCAATATTTGCCCATTAGATTTGTAGAAGAACTAAATTGAAGGGTAAATTTCATCCATTCGTTCGGTGCGTCTCTTTTATGGTATAGTGAGATATTCAATTGCAAGAGCCCCTTTAAGCAAACCCGTCATTTTCATCCAACTGTCTGAATTTATAATATGTTTCATTTTGACCTATACCTGGAAGATGCTCGCTTTTATCCCACGTTCTGTAGATAGTTTGTTGTCTGTTATGTATTTCCAGATTAGTGCATATTATCTGAGCTCTTTTAGCTCAAAGGGATCTTAAAATCGACCTTTTAACCTGCAAAACACAGAACCTAGTTGCATATTTTGATTTTGGGAAAGTTTTTTCTCCGATACATAAATATCTCCTAATGTGTCTGTATTCCGTTTCATTATGTATTGTGTATTATAATGAAACACTGATATACCGGTAACCTTAATTACAAGCTACGCTTTCTTGGTTTTCACCACAATGCAGTCTTATTAGATTTATTTCCTCATTCTGTCTATCAATTTTGTAATTTTGTATTTCTATATTCTCTGCTTGAAAAATTAATTTTGTTACATTGTATTAATATGAATTTTGTCAATAATTTGCTGTTATTTTGGAAATAAATGAAATGAAATTAAATTAAATAATAAGATCATGCTAAGACCATTTCATGGGGATGATGAATTATGAGCAATATAATTCGGTTTCGTGGAAATCGTTCTGTTTCATTGGCTCGCTGATGGACGAGTAAATTAATTTTTCATCCAACCCCAAATAGCTATATAAACACATCTTTACCAGATGATTGACAAGCGAAATTATAATCTTCTTAATTGAATTTCAAACTGATTATTGATAATAATAATAATAATAATGAAAGTTTTTTTTTTATATAGCGCTTATCACTCGCACGGGGAAAGTCCTTAAGCGCTTGGACAGAAGGATGAATAGAGATATAGAAATACTAATATTTTCGCCCTATACATGGATAATGGAATGAGTTAATAATAAGGTAATAGGAACAAGGAAATGGTAGTTAATTTGGTAACATCAAACAGGTTTGTTGCAACAAATTAAAAAAAAAATAATAACAAATTAAACTTAATCCAGAGACGTTACAAAGCAGATTGTAAACAGCAAATCATTGAACAAAAAGATAGGTTTTTAACAAAGCAGTAAGCGACCAACAATAAAGTATACCAGTAATGGATTTAGTTCCTTTTGACATTAAGATATAATGATCGATTCGAGTATACATACTGTGTCCGCGAAGATGCTTAATCCCATGATGGTTTCTGTAAATCCCCATCCATTTATTTCCCACAATACACCGCCTTGTGTATGACGTCAATTTGATCTTCCGATCTATTATGAAACTGCCAAGCCGCTCGGGTAAGAACGCGGGAACATTTATTGATGCATCACCCGAAGGATGAAAAGCGAAAGATTTTGTAGGTTAAGCGAGTACTTATATTTACCAAAAGCACCGATCAGTTGCGGGAACTTTTGTTGTTGTTGTTGTTACTTTAGAGGCCTTTCAGATGGAATATAAATGCTGAATCACAACCTTGCGTTTATAACCAATGTCTGTCCATCGTTTATGACGTTCAGTGAACGCAGAAATACGGAGTAAATATAAGCTTGACCGACGTTCGTCCAGTGCCTGACTAACGCACACGTCAGCGTCAAGCAAGCGTCGTTCCTCTTTAAAGGGGTTAAAATAGTCTGTTCCTCGTGTTACTGCGTTAACGGAGCCCCATGAACGCTGAGTATACGTACGTTTGAAGAAAAAGCGAGATTTGGCCTTTATTGAAGACCTTCTTTTTTTAATTGAATAATTCTTGCCTTATCCCAACTTTTTTTAGTTGACTAACTATTTTTATGTTATAGACCAAAAAAGGTGGGATTCACGCTGAGAGACGAAAGCTTTAAGTTTAAAAAAATATGACAGTATACGTAAGCTCATATGTGCAACAACGTAAAGGCGAGAACCCGCCAAGGCGCCTTGCTATTGTCAAAAAGGCGAGGAGGCAATTCCAAACAAAACTCGCCAATGTGCCTTCTCTACGACGAGACGGCGAGTATAGGCAAATTGTACAAACTCGCCTTGGCGCCTTGTTCAATAAGGGAATTATAAGACAACTTTCCTAAATCGTCTTTGCGTTTCACGCTTAAACCTCCGTAGGCCTGCCGTGGTTTCTGAAACCTCAATGTTTTGGCTCTCAGTATGAACCCTACTATTGGGGTGTTGTTCAAAATCAACTGCAAATCAACTGCAATTTTGCACATACTACGCGCATTTTTATTTGCGCACGGTATGCACATTTAAGACGACGCGCATGAAACAACGATCAACTGCAACTTGCGATCAATTGTAACTTTTGAGCAACACCCCCTATGATAAGGTCATAGACGTTGCTACAGCAACATGCCATCCGCACAACCAATATTTTAAAACTGGAGCAAATTCCCTCGGTCTGAAAGATTTTAACTGGGTCAAAGTTGCGTGAACAGCATGCGGCCCGATTCCATGTGCTGAATAAACCTTTTCATAATAGTTTTAAGAGTGTACCTTGAATCTTCTTCACCTTCAAGATTGTTGCCCGAAAAGCTTGCATTGAATATTAAGTATACCGAGGAAGCATTTTAGAGAATAATCAGGCAGATGGGAATCTCCCGGCTGTAATGGAGGATTGAACTGTCGCATCATTCAGGGGGAGAGTGCCTTCTATCTAAGCGCATCAAGTAAGATTGAGAAAAAAGTTTACACTCTTTGTCTCATGTTAGAGACAGGGTGAAAAAAAAAGAAAAAAAATCGTTCCAAAAGGGGCAAGTGATGCTTGAACACTGCATTGCAATGTTTTGAAGTTAAGTTTATACTGAGAGCAATATTTCGTAACAAACGAAACTTATAGTCACCAGGTGCAGATTCAGGATTCAAAGACCGGGGGTCGAAATAAATCCAAAAATAGGGTTTAAAAAATCCAAAGTAACTGTTTGATGACGTAAATTAAAAGACATGATATAAACTATTTCCGCGAAATAAAATGGGTCATGGCCAATAGAACCTCACGCCGTTTATTGAACTGCGTGGACACAACAACAACAAGCCGGTTCCAATTTCAATAGCATTACAAAGGAGCAGTGAATTGGCGTTCGACTTAGTTTTTTTCGGAAAATATATAATATCGTATTATTATTCTGACAGCAAATTTCTGGCGACGCTGCCGCCAGCAAATTTTGTCATTTACAAACACTTTTTACAGTACGCAAATAACTTTATACTAAGTCTGTAGTCCCAGGGGCCTGTAACATAAATATTCAATTAAATTTACGATAAATATCAATCGTAAGTCTATGGTAAGACGTGTACCATATAGAGATACGATTATGTTTCAATTCATCGTATCTTCTTTATGCTACAGGCCCCGGATATGTCTATTCAAACAGCAAAGAATGATTGACAGGATGGGAATCACTACATTCCATGGTTGATATCCATCCCAGCAAACACCATTCATCAGAATTATTAAATCAGGCGAAATATTAAATAGGGATGATATGCATCATTCACATTCCTAAAGGCTGACTCACACCTTTGCGTTTATGGCCATTATTTGCCCAATCGCTCCTTAAATGCAGATATACGGTGGGACGACGCTTAGCTGACGCTATTGCCCAAGTCACACAGTAGCCCGGAAGCAACACGATTAAAAAAATCGGAGGTAGTTAACTGCGAACTGAACAAAGAGTCGTGTTGAATCGTGTTGATTCCGGGACTTTATGTGACTGGGGCTTAACGTTTGCTTTAGAAAGCTAATCATACATTTATAATATTTTGTATATACCTATATGCACTATTTTAGTTATACAGCGCAATAGAGTATATTCATTGGGTGACTGTGTTATATAGGATTTTCCGGCCAAATTCACATGATTTTCATTTGAATCAATACTTTTTGCATTTGAATTAGCGTAGATCGTTTTTGCCGTGCAAATTGTCATTCAATTTTTTTATTTTTTCATCACATTTGCGACGTTTGTCGAATATTTGTGAGGTCTTATCATTCGATTGAGAAACGAGTCAGTTAGCATTCAAAATAATCAGTGATCATCGGAGCGTCATTTCTAGCTTTTAATTTTAGCGGCTGGAATTCTTTTTCTGAAAGATATCATTCAAGTTAAGAATGCAGGGTAGTAATACAGGGGAATGCATGGTAAGTGTTTTACAATCTAGGGAAATGTTCAGAAAATTAGCTTCTTTGTACAGTTTTGGACCGACAGCAGATTGATGGCTTAAGACTCAATTTTACAGACTCATATTCCAAGCCCCACTCATATTATGTAACCCTTTCCTTCCCCGTCACCCACGATGAATATAAATCAGATGAATCACAATATAGACAGATATATACATCATTTTCATTACTTTCATTTTATGTGCTTAGACTAATTGATAAGTAAGATTAATCTCATTCTTAAGTTGATCATCATTGGAAGTCCTTGCATTGATCAACCATTGTATGGCATGAATTCATACGAAATATAAAGAGAGAAGTAAATTGATCAAAGATTGTATAAAAAGTAAATAAAAAGAATATTGTAGATAAGAGAGAATAAACAAATAAAGAGAAAATATCATGAGCACTGAAAACGCCCTAGAGAAAATTAAAATGCAAAATGTGCTAATTTGATATACTAGAAATGAATTCGAACGATAAAGTCATGCTGCCGAGAGAACGAGAACGGATTTGTGCTTAATAGAACGACCGCTTCACTAAAAAAGGCAAATTATCATCAATTAGAATGAAACTACCACGCATTCAAATGAAAACATCATGAATTCATAAGCAAGAAAAAGGAATTTAAACCAGGGATATCTCCGAGTTCACGGAATACGACGAATTTGAAATAAAATAAAATTAAATCCAATGCTATTATTCCGATTTTGGCCGGGAAATCCTATATTATCTTATAACTGTTCTTTTAACACGATATGATCTATTCCCGAAAAATTAAGTCGAAAGCCGTTTCGATGCTCCTTTGTAATGCTATTCAAAATCGGAACCAGCTTGTGATTGATGTGACCGCACAGTTCAACACACTGCGTATGGCTCTATTGTCCATGACCCACTTTATTTTGCGGAGATAGTTTATATCGGGTTTTTTTCAGTCAGCCTTGCAGAACGAGCGTGATATTGTAATCCTTTGTTTGTGTTTGAGAAAAAATAATCAAATTAGATTATTTAGCAGATTTATAAACTCTCAAAGACAAAAATTTGCTTTTTAAAGTTTGGTTCCTGCTCAATTTTTACTCCTTCTGAAAACATAGGCCCTACATGGAGTTGATGCACAATACATGTGGGTGTAGACTGTTAAGGAGCAATGACATGAAATCGCCCACAGAAAATAAAATGCGAATACCAGTCTCACTAAACTGCAACAAATACATTGTACTTGGCCTGCGTTTCACTCACGAAATGAAATTCAAACCACTAAAGGTATTCGCTTCCATCCTCAAAACGAACTACTAAAAGGGTCCAGACTTCAATTTCCGAACGTTCGGCAATTTTATATTACCATGATAATGGAAAATGGGTGATATATATATACGTAATAAAGCTCATGGTTACATTCTGATTACATTCTGTCCAACTATATAACTATATAAGGGCTGTATTTGGTCATATTTATTCATTTTTTTCGAAAATGGTTTAAAATCGATGAAAGCGGGAGATATATATTCATTGAAAAATCGTAAGAACCTGTCTGTTGGCTAATGTTAATTTTTGAATGACTGATATGGGGAACAAATATTTAAATCAATCATAGTTCCAAAATAACACTCTTTCTGTATTCGATCGTAGGGTTCAGCCAAATCCAAGGCTCCCATATCGAAATTATTATACATTCAACTGAATCTAACATTTACAAGTATATTCCCGATAATCAATTTTCCCCGAATTCTAACAAATTTGCGCTTTGGTAAAGCAAACAAAAAGCAAAAAAGAAACGATAACAGCAAGATGAATGAATGAAAAAAAAAAACCGACGAAAACATTTACTAGATGAACTGATTAAAACATACAAAAAGCAAACTTACAAATATATAAATTGAAACTTTAAACCACATCGGGGATATTCTTACATATCATAATATCTCTAATGTCATTTCATAGAATTTCATGAATATTCTCAATTCATTTGAACCGTTATTAACATTTCATTTTCTATCGCTTCCATATCGTAATTCAGAAAATTGAACAAGTTTTGTTACTTCCTCCGGCGCTCAATGAATTAAATCAATGGATCGGGTCCTCCTTAGGATATACCCAATGTTGTCAAAACATTCGTTTAAGTAATGAAATTGTGAGTAAAGTATATCCGACAAGGAAATATTGATATCATAACTTTTACGATGTGAATATAACGTGCAATACAGTCTCTGATAAGTTCAGTAAAAAAAGGCGGTCAAATTTTTGGACCGGAACGTTTTTCTATATGCAATTCCAGGGTGATTTCTGATCGGCCCTATTGACGCCACATTAACCATTGTTCTCTATGTA
>BQKZ01002171.1:0-10540 GCA_036244855.1 Temnopleurus reevesii | reverse complement strand
GGGGGGGGGGGTCATGTGAGCTCGCCTGCAGAAGGTAATGTACACCTTTTTTCTTGTTATCTGGGTGGCGAGAAGGCCGTATTATAGCCACCGGCCCCCTTTATCAGCAAATCCCGCATCCGCCCCTGCATGTTCACAGGAAATGATATGTATGAATAAATAAATAGACTAAAACTTCATTAAAATTAAATGGATAAACTGACTGAACAGTCGAGGGTTATCCAAAGCTAAGAAGTGGTTCATTGAATTGTAACACCTCGACCCTTTTCGTTATTCAATTACAGCCCCATAAAGTATCGCCCTCATATTCCATTTCCGCTTCGTAGGAGACATGATCGCTAAGCGTCATCTAAACGGCAGCTAAGTGTCAAAAGGAGTTACTTCCACCTATAGAGGTATATAGCCTTTATACCTCTATGCTTCCACCGTGTCACAGAGAGGGCGGAGAAGATCGTACCCTGAGGGGTGAATTTTATGAGAGGGCAAATATGGCGCGAAAAAGTGCGCGCCAATCCTATAGATTTTGGCGCGGAGAATTAGTCTCGACAACCAGACTATAAAGTGAGCATTTGTCAGAGTGAGGGAAGATAGCATGCATAGAATGATGGAAGATGGCTACTAGAAAGTACATAAACTCTGCATAAACCGGGATGTGGGATATTATATGGACATGGTGTTCATAATTTGCAACTCTAGAACATTGATAAAACACCAGTGCTAAATGAAACTGAGTCCGTTTTGTAATTTTTCAGATTCTCTCTGATTCTAAATTGTCTCTTACCATGATAAGTAACAGTTAAGTAGGCTTACAACGACTAAGTCATCGCAACATCGATGATGCGATTTACATCACCTACCAGGCGTGTAATAGAAAGGATTGCATTTCAACGGGGGCGTACACTCTTTTACGGGGGCGCACCCTTCTGTCCCTCCATCTATGCCCTGTGTGATATTTTGAAGGGGGCTCGCGCCCACGCCACAATCCCTTGGCTACGAGTCTGCATACAAAGGTACATGAGATGGTGATAAGCTTATGCCATTTAGATTTCAGTACTATAACTAGCCAGATTAAACATTATAAATGTGGTAGACTTAATGAGTTCGCCATGTTCATATCTCCGTTAGATAAAAGACATGTGATTGTTGGCCTGCATACAGAGAAATTTAAAGCAGTACAAAATTTCATAATATCCAATGGATTTGGAATAATTATCAATGTAAGTAGGTAACATTCGAACTTTAAACTGGTCTCTGTTAAACTGGTTTCCGTTTAAGCTGTTTAACGCCGTATATCTTGATGGAGTGTAGTTGCATGATGATCTGAATAGGAAAGTTTTCTCTTCATGTCCTTTGGAGTTGATAAAACTAAACTTCAAGCAGTGTCCATTCATTATGGACACCCTGTACACAAGACAAATTATTTCCCAGGAAACTTGATTTAGCGACAGGTGGTTATTGTCAACCTATCCCTCATCCCAAATTACATGTTTTGATGCTTTCCATAAAGTTCAGGGGACCATTGATATTTTCCTGTAATTGATGCAAGTAAACGGCCTTTACGTTTATTTTTTTCTCAACAAAAATCCAACAAATCTCCCGTTTTTTGCAGTTTTCGAACTTGTTCTTTGTTCTGTCATATAATAACTGGTCATATGAGATAAATTTTGGCCGCGGGGAAAATATATCTTTGTTCTGACAGATCCCACGCAAACCTGCTTCTAAAGACGATGTTTGACATGCATAATCCTGATGATTCTGGCTATGATTGCGTAATATAAAGGGCAAGTGCACCAATGACTGTTCATTAGTACTGCAACATGCAAAATGGTAAGTTTGGCGCTTGAACTTTAATGCAAAAATTTGGCTGATGAAATGCAGCTGTCATAAGCACTTAAATTATTTATAAAAATGATAAAAATTCTCCGACAGACTATTCCTTGTAAGACAAGCTTTATACCCTTGAAATTATCGTGCTGTCAGTTGAAGAAATAAAAATGATTAAAATCCTGTAAAAATTTGAACGAAATCGGTTGATCCTCGGAATTTTTTTCGCACTTTCAAAGTTTCAAGATTATATCGTGATCGCTGTCGCTGACGGGGATCCGTCAGGTCGGCAACTTTGACGGAATATGTGACGTCACGTCAGACAAATCGCCATTCATTATGTATAACAAATTTCACATTCCATCAAAATTCATTATCTAAACTTGACTTTAAGAATCTTGTACTCCATCGTATTAGTTATTGTAATGTTACCAGACACACAACGGATACATGTCTATTCTCTTGAAGTTTCTCTTGACAAGGTTGTGCTATAATTTGGTACGATATTCAACTTACATCAAGGTTATGACTTAAAGGGTTTCTGAGGCAAAAGAAAAAGATCTTTAGTAGGTAGCCTGTATAAAACCAATGCCCATAAACATTCCATGACATTACGAAAGTATTTTTTTTCAAAATATTGCTGTTTAAGTGATCGATTCTTATGAATAATTTAAAAAAACGACTGCGAAGACTGATTCACAAAGCAAAACAATGTGACGCACACAAAAACAACGCGCACGCTTAACTAAAAGGCTCGCGCGGAGCCTTTTACGTATATACGGAGCCTAACTCAATTGTGAACGAGCCGTTTAATTTGCTTCTCAACTAGTAAATCCATATCATGTACGATAAATTTTTTAGCTTTGTTTTGCCAATTACATGTATTGCCCTAAGATATCCTACATTAATCTCTGCTGTTAGGAATTCAGATGATGGGAAGCTTTCCGNTTACATTTATTTTTTCTCAAAAAGTCCAATAAATCTTCGGTTTTTCGCAGTTTTCGAACTTGTTCTTTGTTCTGTCATATAACAACTGGTCATATGAGATAGATTTTAGCCGCGGGGAAAATATATCTTTGTTCTGACAGATCCCACGCAAACCTGTTTCAAAAGACGATATTTGACATGCACAATCCAGATGATTCTTGCTGTGATTGTGTAACATAAATGGTGTTTGCAGCAATGACTGTTCATTAATACTGCAACATGGAAAATAAGAAATGTTTGGCCAGAACTTAAACTAATAGATTTTCTCTCCATTTTTTATTTGGGGGAGGGGGGGGGGGTATCAAAAGAGGAAAAGGGGAAAATTCTCTCAAAGACTAATCCTGCAGGAGAACCTATGGTATCTCTAAAATTATCATGCTTTTCAATTCTTTTCAATTAAATTCAATTAAAAAAAATACATAGGCCTAAACAAACTGTGAGACAAAAATTGAACAAGATCTTGTTATCCTACGAATAGTTTTATATATTTAAATTCTCACAATATTGTGATCGTTGAAGCTGACGGGGATCCGTCAGGTCGGTAACTTTGACGGAATTTGTGACGTCACGTCAGAAAAATCGCCATTCATTATGTATAACAAATTTCACATTCCGTCAAAATTGATTATGTAAACTAGACAATATGAATTATGTTCTCCGTCGTGTTAGTTATTACGGAACTTAAGCAAGAGGCGGGGAGGGTTGATCAGAACGTTAGCCCTAAGGTCCGTTCCAGAAGTAGCGTTGTGTTGGTAAATACATCAAGCATTGGCAACGTTAGAAGAGGACGGCATATTTCGAATGGTTGGGACTACACAAGTTATTAGATCGGTATCTGTAATTCATAAAATGATATGAATCTTCTCTTTCTATCACGCAAACAGCACAAACAAAAGTTGCATTTTATCGATATAAGACTAGCAATAACTTACCATTTCAAGAATATCCTCTGACTGCATCGTGAAACGTTGAACTTAAACTGCAATTCTCACGCTGAACTAACCAGGCCACGGAAGACTTAGAGTGATGGCGTAAAATGCGTCATCACACTAGCGTCTTGATGAGAGCCTTATTCCTGGCGAGGACCGTCCTGAAATAACGTTCTCAACCTGAGAAATAACGTCCTGATCAGCCCTTCTGCTTTCTTGCTTAAGTTCCGTATTGTAATGTATCCTGACAGACTAAGAATGCATGACTTTCTCTCGAAGTGTATCACAACAAGTTTGTTATATAATGTGGTACGATATTCAGGTTTTATAAAGGTTATTGCTTTAAGGACGTTCGCCAGTTGAGTTTATGCGCAACTTGGCTGCGCAGGACTGTGCGCGCACATCAATTAAGCGCGCGCATAATTTTGATTGTGACGTAGGCGCTGCACTTAATTAGGAAGTTTGATTTGCGTCTGGGAGTATTTTAGTCCTTTTCATGTCATCATCCTCTCCTCTATGTCTTTCTTTTTTCTATTTCTTTTCCCCCTTTTTAATCAGGAGTGTTAGCCGGGGTGCGAGAGGGACAAAACTGAGAAATGTTTTTTTAAATCTGTTTCTGTCATTCTATTCAACCTCATGACTCAGCCAAAAACGTCTTTCTTTCTAAACTGCCAACTTACACACTGTATCACTCACATTTAAAGTCCTTAGCTTGACCGAATTCGCCTATGTTTACACTATGCTTCAATCGAGAGCTATGTTGACGGAGAATACAGATACAGATGATGGAAAATTACATTCAAATTTCCATAAATTCATGTCAAAACTTTTTGTCTGCCCCTCCCAATTACGGNGGCCGCGGGGAAAATATATCTTTGTTCTGACAGATCCCACGCAAACCTGCTTCTAAAGACGATGTTTGACATGCATAATCCTGATGATTCTGGCTATGATTGCGTAATATAAAGGGCAAGTGCACCAATGACTGTTCATTAGTACTGCAACATGCAAAATGGTAAGTTTGGCGCTTGAACTTTAATGCAAAAATTTGGCTGATGAAATGCAGCTGTCATAAGCACTTAAATTATTTATAAAAATGATAAAAATTCTCCGACAGACTATTCCTTGTAAGACAAGCTTTATACCCTTGAAATTATCGTGCTGTCAGTTGAAGAAATAAAAATGATTAAAATCCTGTAAAAATTTGAACGAAATCGGTTGATCCTCGGAATTTTTTTCGCACTTTCAAAGTTTCAAGATTATATCGTGATCGCTGTCGCTGACGGGGATCCGTCAGGTCGGCAACTTTGACGGAATATGTGACGTCACGTCAGACAAATCGCCATTCATTATGTATAACAAATTTCACATTCCATCAAAATTCATTATCTAAACTTGACTTTAAGAATCTTGTACTCCATCGTATTAGTTATTGTAATGTTACCAGACACACAACGGATACATGTCTATTCTCTTGAAGTTTCTCTTGACAAGGTTGTGCTATAATTTGGTACGATATTCAACTTACATCAAGGTTATGACTTAAAGGGTTTCTGAGGCAAAAGAAAAAGATCTTTAGTAGGTAGCCTGTATAAAACCAATGCCCATAAACATTCCATGACATTACGAAAGTATTTTTTTTCAAAATATTGCTGTTTAAGTGATCGATTCTTATGAATAATTTAAAAAAACGACTGCGAAGACTGATTCACAAAGCAAAACAATGTGACGCACACAAAAACAACGCGCACGCTTAACTAAAAGGCTCGCGCGGAGCCTTTTACGTATATACGGAGCCTAACTCAATTGTGAACGAGCCGTTTAATTTGCTTCTCAACTAGTAAATCCATATCATGTACGATAAATTTTTTAGCTTTGTTTTGCCAATTACATGTATTGCCCTAAGATATCCTACATTAATCTCTGCTGTTAGGAATTCAGATGATGGGAAGCTTTCCGCTACTATCAACGTAAACTCTCCATTGGTCATTTCCCTTGACCGGATACCGGTAGTGGAAGTTACGTTGCCACTTCGACCGAGTTCGAAGTTACACGCTGAGAAAAAAAGTTTCTTCATGGGTTATATACTTTAACCGTATTTTGAACTTTTATAGGTGTACTGAAAGGTTTGAAACTACTTATGGAGCACGATTTGTGTTTTAATTGGTACAATAACTTTGATTGAGTGCTTTAAAAATTACAGACAATGCATGAGCAGAAAGAGAAAAAAAGTCTTCACAAAACCTGACCATTGCTATTGCGTATACAGTTTACCGCTTGAGGTAGAGAATCGTCTAAATTAGAATAATCACTAATATTGCGACATATCCTCATCTTGCCGACAAAGTGAACGTTTAGAAATAACTATTTTTCACACAAATTGGCAACTTTAAAAGTTGTTAAAAACGCTTTCTGGCAATGCTCTAATATAGGAATTTGACATTTTCGTGTTGTGTTAATTGCCAATTTGAGGAAGACTTAATATTGAGTTGGCACTACATAATTTCTATCCTGAGCGAGTTAAGCAGACACTTAAGAACCGGTTAGTTTTGAAAGAGAATCGTTCAAGGTTCTTGAGCACGAAAATAACCCTTTGCAATGGTTCTAAAAAAAATTGGAAGACAAATGGTTCAGAAACTAAAGGAAAGTCCTCAAGAGACGATGAAAGTTGGCCAGCTAAAATGTTGAAAAAATTTGAAGCCTAATTTTATTTACGTTTAAATTTGCATTTTTTTTCTAAGAGTGTACCTTGGAGATATGTTTTGACCGGAAACCATTATAGCAGTCAATATACCTGTTTACCTCGTCACCTTGTGGATATCCCTCTTCCGGTATAGGCCCTAGTTCAGGAAGTGAAAGTCAAAACCATCGCTTTGACCGAATTATATTCGGTTCATCTGTGAAAGCGAAGTCTTCTTTTATTTGAAAATAAATAGAAACAATACATAGCTAAGCGTATTTTGAAATTGTGCGATTACCTTGATAAACTAGCAATATATGAAAACATAAAAGGATGCAATAATCATCTTTTTCTCCAAAAAGAGCAAAACAAACCCCAAATTAATAAGAATTTGTATTTTGCAAGCGAAACGATCCCGCTCTATACTGAGTAAACCTCCCCATAGAGGTATATCCGCGCATGACGCGTTGCAAAAGAGAGGTAAGTGTACTGGCCGCATACAGTTCATCATTAGATATTATACATGACCAACAAAGTTAGATATTCAGGTGATCCCTACCTTATCCAACGCTTTAAAGTGATGATTAACACTGCTGAATCAGCTGAATTTCATTTCTATTCTCATCCATATTGGTCATTCCTTAAATTAATATCTGACAATAGTAAAAGATTAGGAAAATATATATCATTAACATACCGGCAATGCTGACATTTTCATAAAACAACATCAGCCGTAAGAATACTAATTTCTAACAAAAAGAATAAATACTATTCTAAAAATACATGAAATCAAACAGATAAAAAATTGAGCCCTTGGGGTATAAAAAAATCAAAATATATAAAATTAAAATTTGATTTGAGAAATTTATTTATTGACTTATGAATGTTTCATTTTACATATATGCTAAATTATTATCACAATTATCATTTTCAGATGTACCACATTGGTTTCAATGTGTTTCAAGTTTCTTTGAGGGGACATTGTGCTGCCTAGTCACATTCACTTGAACTTTATCTCAACTCATTGTTAGTTTCATCTCATATATATATATACAAACAATATTTTCATGAATTTCATCTTCAAGTCAAAGGGGCAGTTGGCCGGTAAATGTATTATAGGATTAATTTTTGTTTCCCCGAAAGGTGCATTTAAGCTGTCATTTTCTATCTAGACCCGCAAGCTTTTTAATGCATAAGGCTTAGTTACACATTTTGCCCAGCATTCGCGAATCTCAGAAACCGCGGAAATACAGAACACTCGATGGCCACACGCTTAAGCGTCAGCTAAGTGTTAATCCTCCGTATTCCTGTGTTCGAGGATCGTCATGGACGCTAGTTAGACGTCGGTAAGAAACGCAAAGATGTGGACCAGCCTCCTTAGATCAAGTAAAGCTAATCCGCGTCTAGAAATCTGAAAATAGAATGCTTTCCGTTATGCAGGAAGACGATGAAACGAGACGCCTGATTGACGTTCGTTTCTTTCGGCTTGCGTGCGACATAAGCTCGTGGAATAGCGCCAGCCAAGCGTCGCTCCTGTGCCTACTGCTTTAAGAAGCGTATTTTCAATGTATTGAAGGCAAATTTGTGACAAACTCTTAGGCGGGGGATGTGCGTTTATTTCATGTTTTCCTGTCAAGATTGATTTCTTTTCATTGGTAGTTCTAATGGAAATGTGAAGTAAAGGTCAACACCGCGTAGCGTATAGTGATTTGTTATATTGAATGGATATCCCGAAATATTGTAGCTGCATAACTTGGGACCCAAATATGGTAAAAGTTATGTCAATAAATATGATGAAATTCATGAATTTGTTTTGTTTTAATATTAAGAAATAGTTCCTCATACATCTGTACAAACAGAGACGAAAGTTTATATTGTTCTAAAAGTCATTTTAGTTATTTCATTTCCAACAAAATACAAATCAATACAAATCAAACCATTAATACCCTATTTCAACAGGTACAATGGAATGCTGTCAATTAGAAAAGTACGTCATTGCACCCTGTAGTACATGTTCATTGAATGGGCAGGGAATGTCCTTTCTTTTCTTTGCTGATCCTATTGTAAAGGACTGAATGGGAGTTGTTGACTTTGTCCAGTTTCTGTGTCCATTCTGTTCAAAGTGTATGCTCTGCTACCATCCTTCACCTCTGCAAACTATTATTGTGTCTCTTCCGTCCAAGGGCAAGATCCACTGTGAACAGAAGGGGGAAACATACTCTATTAGAATAATGTTTAGGCCAATTCACTCTTTCATTTTCAAGGATCTTTTGTAGTATTAAAAAATGTTTCTCAAAATTGCTATATTATGGGCTCACCCCCCCCCCCCCTATTTGAATAGAAATGTAATGTTAAGTCGTAGGGGGTTGAATTTCTTGTTATCGTCTGAGTCCAGCATAGGCACACCGGTACTTGCTAATTACAAATCCGGATTTACACGAGCAGATCCTCTTCAATTGTTTTTGTTGAACCCAATTAAATAGGCATATATGCATGCAAGCCTAACGCATGGTCTCATGTAGACTGATATTTTTTTCAGTTTTCTGAAAGATGAAACTGACTGTTGATTGCAATCTTGTGATTTTGAAAGGCATGTTCACATATCGATATGATTTTCTCCCTAGCTTTTCTCTTGTCACAGTTCATATTGGCAGAAATGCATGAGCGTGTTGACCAATCTCAAACAAGATTTTTATAGCGCCTCCCACATTTTTAATATGAAATTGAGGACATAAAATCTCGATCTATCCTGGTACTGGAATGGAGTCAGAGATTAATGCTAGACTGAAAATCCGATCATTCTCTGCGCGGTGTCAGCCAGAAAACAAAAACAAAGTGTATGCTCTGCTACCATCCTTCACCTCTGCAAACTAGCATTGTGTCTCTTCCGTCCAAGACCAAGTTCCACTGTGAACAGAAGGGGGAAATGACATGGACAAAGTAAACAACTTCCATTCAAACATTCACACTAACTTGATGCACTAAAAAAGTTAATTTTCTCCCCTCTAGCTTTGTAGGGAAACTTCAAACGGACGACTTAAAAGTAAAGATATATTCTTTTGATGATCATCAAGATATTGTGAGAGCTTGAATGAAGTTGTTTACTTTGTCCAAAACCTTTGTCCCTTCTAGTCACAGTGAATATTATAAGAAGCAATGGAGACTTTATGTTCTTGATACAACCTGACAGACATGTACGTCATTGGACGTAACCCCTAGAAATTCGTGGAAACTGAGCATTAGGGTCAGTTAAACGAGACCGTCCTACACGCACTATGCCGCAGTACAACGCGTAATCTGGTAATACGTACCACAAGAGACATCTTCTATAGATATCGAAGAAGTGATAACTATAGAGCCTCTTGCAGGTACCCTCGTGGAAGTTTAAATGTGCCACCTAGATGTACTGAAAATATCTGGGAGTCTACACCTTACTAGCAAAAACAAATCTGGAGAATGTTTCATGATGCTCGTCACCAGCGACAAGCACTCATTTTGCGGCAGTTACCATGGCAACATTCCAATCAAAATCAAGGATGTCATTGGATTAGTCAGCGCTGGCTGCAGCTGATTGTCGCTGGTGCCAGTGACAGGCTCCATGAAACGCCCTCCGTGATGAAATTCAGGAGGAGCGATAGTCAGATGATCGTGATGTATACACATCATGTGGAAGAAACGGGTGTCATCATGTTCAGAGACTTATTTTCGTGGTAATGACTAGATTATGAGATCCTTGATTCGAAGTCTCGTTATCTAATCATCTCTTCTAAAAGAGGTCGACATGATAGGATACATTATCTTGTCATCTGATCATCCCTTCTTCATTATATTTGGTGAAATCCAAGATCTCGTCATCTGGAGGGCGTTCCATGAAATTATTCGCCAGAGATAATCGTTTTTAGGTGGTCTGTCGCAAATCGACAGATCACCTATTATGTTTCTACGAATTTTCTTATTATTAGGTGGTCTGTCGCAAATCGACAGATCACCTATTATGTTTCTACGAATTTTCTTATTATTTTTCTTTCTTTCTTTCTTATTTTTATTCCCAATATTTTGGACATCTATATCTCAAAAATGACAAGGTCATAACCAATGTCATTTCAGTCATCGATCGGGT